>CBVK0100718307.1:0-39274 GCA_900067695.1 Picea abies
TATTATTCACATTCATCAACCTTTTCACAAGGTCCATTCACATCACACATTCACATTTTTGAGTTTGCCATAGTTCTTGGGGAGTACAGTTATTTTTACAAACTGGGGGAAACAGGGTGTTACATAAGTTATAGGATTAATAGTTGCATTATGTACAACATGCCTATAATCGTACCATGGATTATTCTACTCAGATAACTCATTTTGAGGTATGCTTGGGGTATTCTCCTAAATCACCTATGGAATTTTCTTTCAGAGATTCAAATAAAGAGCATGGACAAGATGATATAGATAAATCTAATAGGTTCATTCATATTATCCAACAGGTACATCAAGAAGTACATGAACAATTAGAGAAGAACCAAGCCAAGTACAAGGTGATGCATGAGAAACATCAAATTGATCATTAGCTTCAAGTCGATGATTAAGTATGGTTACATATCAATAAATATAGAATCAAGGGTGAAGGTAAAAATCTCAAGCCAATCCAGTATGGTCCATTCAATATCTTGGAGAATATTGGTACTAATTCCTTTCGTTTAAATATACCATTTTATATGAAGATATATTCAATGGTAAATGTTGAGAATTTGAAACTTTATGAGCCTCCTATGATTATGGATGAAGATGACAATGTTTAGGTTACGACAATTGATGATTTTTTTCTAGATATTTAGATGAGCTACATGAATATGTTATTCTTGACAAAAGAATAAAGACTTTACAACTGGGTGATGTGGAATATCTTTGATTTGGTATTAAAAGGGTAAAACCAAGAAAACCAAAGTGGATCGAGATCATAAAGATGAGGGATCTCTACCCTCACTTATTTTTTGAGTAATCAATACGTTTGGTGGTCTAAAAGGCTTCCAATGGGGACAAATGATCTAGGGGGATCTAGAATGCTCAAAGAGGTCTAGAAGGATCTAGAAATGCTTAAAATTTTATTATTCCAAATTCTCTCTAAAAGGACTTCATTGCATAGAGCTCGGTGATATATTTCCAATGGTGCAAAAATCGTCTCAAATGGAGTTCGTATGAAACATTTCTGACCATTAAAAGTTTTGGTCAAACATGGTCAAAAGTCAAAGAGGGAGGTGACACATGGAACCACTCAAAGGGTCACATGTGGCATGTCTATATAGGACCAGATGATGCTAACATGGAAATACTAAAGAGTGCCATGTGGCACATCATACATCTAACTAGACAATGTGACAAGGTGATTGTAAAACACAAGTGGACAAACCAAGTTTCGACATGTGGCATAAAGGAATAGGTGGACCAATGAGAGGCTACCACGTAGCCGCCTCTCATTGGCATTTTTTAGTTAAGGTTTATTAAAATTTTATGGGTCGATCGAAGTTGAATCCCGACCTCACGCCTACAAGTCTAACGATTTACCATCATGCCAAACGTTGTGACTTAATATTCATATGATATATAATTTATTTGAGTTTGTTTTAAGTTTGAATTGGTAGGGAAAGGGGCCCAAGGCTAAGCCCTCAGTCCATGGTATATATATTGCAATGTAACCATAACCTACAATCATGGGGAGCTCATAAATATATTCCACCGGAACACAAACCAATTCCAACCAAATATAAACTACTACATATGGGAGGAAAAATCGACACCATACTTTGAAAATATGGATAAAACTAGTCGTACTGTCGGATTTTAGTTGCATTTTTTGTATTTTTTTCTAAATCCATGACATTCATCACATATCCGACTAAAGAGACTATCATCATATATCCGATGGTTGGCTAGTTCAACTATCGTTGGATATCCGATGGTTGACCGGGTCAATGATGTATGTACCAACGTTTGATGAAGTCAATATTTTTTTTCGTTAAGCAATGCCTCTCTAGTCAATATCCATCGTAAGTTCGACGAAAGTGCGATACATAATTTAAAAAGTTTCAAATATTAAAGACATTCAATGTTGTTTCTATACCAACGATGGTTTGTAGAGGTTATAAGGAATATTTTTACGTTAGAATACATTTTTTTTTTTGAATTGCATTAAAAATAGTTAAACTACTGAAGTCGATTTTTTAAGATAATCATCACTGAAAGTTTGGTAAGGAAAAATGTCACATAACATTCCTTTAGGAAGACAAGGCCGAGACTTGATATCTTTATTGGTCAAGGATTTGAGTGATTGAAAATGTTATTTCTCTTTAACAAAATGGAGGGGCTATAATAGGAGATTTTTAATAAAAACAACTAAAAAACATTGTAGTGAGTATGGACACCTTGAAGGCGGGCATGAATATCTTCCTTTGGTAAGTTATTCATTATATCTATTTATATTCCATATTTGTTTTGTATACGTTTATATGTTAAATGTATAGTAAAAATAATGTATTTTTTTTTTCTTTATGGATATATTCTACGTACACATGATTAAATTGAGAGTAAGTTAATAAGAGAACAAGTAGACATAAGATGTAGCTTTTAATTAGGGTTTAGGGTATGGTTTAGTGGTTAAGGGGTTTAAGGTTTTGGGGTACAAGGTGTAAGGGGTTAGGGGCTAAGATTTTAGCAGTTTAGGGTTAATAAGGCCATATTAGGGCTTAGTGATTAAGGAGTTAGGGGTTAAGGTAGGTTTAGGGGGTTTAGATCCTAACTGGATTTAGAGGTTAATGGGGTTTTAGGGAGTACGGGTTAGAGGTTTAGGGTTAAGGATTAAGGGGTTAGGGTTTTTTAAACATAAATCACTAATGGAAAGTGGTCATGCCAAACTGGTTGAATTTTGTATTTGTCATGAAGAGGACAATCAAGGAAATATGAATGTTCCTTGTTCATGTTCTGGCACCTTGAAGGTATAGGGTTGAGGGGGATAGATAAGGTTGGTTTATATTTTTTCATATTTATTGAATGAATGGCTTATGGGTGTCAAGTATGTATTTTATCATTAACTTGTTGATCCAAAACATGTGTTTTTTCTCTCCACGGTATGCTCATGACAAGAAATGCATCGAGCATTGGTCCCAACAACAAGGAGATTCCATATGTGAATTGTACTATTATGCTTCATGAATTTTTGTTTGTCTATTTTTGTATTAATCAACATTACAACATATATATTCTTGCTATCATTATTATCCTCCACTAATATTATGAATTGGCAATACAGTCATAATTATTTTTTTCCTTCATCCAATTTGGTCTTAAAGCTTAATTAAAAAAGTAGCATAGGGATATTTTCATTGTTTTACTTGCATAGGCCCCTGTTTGAGAAATATTTGTAGAGTTGTTAATTCCTCTTTTGATATTGGTAGTGACGCTCTATTTGAGAATTATTTGTAGAGTTGTTAATTCTTCTTTTTATATTGGTAATTGCTTTAATTTTAAAAGTTTTGAAGATCATTTCTAGTTCCTAGAATGTCGCCATTTTTTTTTAAATCATTAATGGCAAGTGGAAATGTGTCATTGGTATAATGTTGTATTTCCAAGGAAGAGGACAATAAAGGAAATACGAAGATTCCATGTTCTTGTTTTGGCACCTTGAAGGTACAAGGTTGAGGGGGATATATAAGGGTGGTTTATATTTTGTCAAGGTTGACGGGGGATAGATAAGAATATGACATAACGATGAAGGGAAAATAAGAATAGGTTGTTTCTTTATTGTTGTGGCTATATATATGAATATGATTCACTATATTCTATTATTCAATACAAGGGTTAATATTGGTTGTGTTTACAAGTACCGTTGCTCTCTTTGAGAAGTATTTGCAAAGTTGCTAATTCCTGTTTTTATATTTGTACTGACTCTCTGTTTGAGAAGTATTTTGCAGAATTGGTAATTCCTTTTTAAAAGTTTTGAAAATTAGTTCCAGTTCCTAGTAACGTCATCATTTAAAAAAAAAAAACAGAAAACACTAATGGAAGGTGGAGATGCCACACTGGTTGAATGTCATATTTGTTAAGAAGAGGACAACAAAGGAAATATGTAGATTACATGTTCATGTTCTTTCATATTGAAGGTACATGGTTGAGGGGAGATAGATTATAAGGATGGTTTATATTTTGTTAGGGTTGAGGGGGAATATAAGATAATAATATTACATAATGATGACTATATATATATATATATATCTCACAAAGTGTCTCTCTTTCTACATGTCAAGAGAAGGTAACAATTTTCCTATATGTTTTTAACATATTCATAGTCATCTTGATAAATTGCACAAGCTTCATCATTGATACATTTTCTTTGTATCTCGCTCTCACCTAATTTGTCTTTGTCTTTGTCATTGTTGTCTTTATTTTCCTATATTATATTTGTAAATTTCTGTATTTTTTATATTTGTTATATGCACTAATTTTAGTTGATTTTTTGTAACTTCGAATACATTATGAATAGACATAGATGCAGACAATGCAATCATATAAGCTACTGGACCAATCCTCTCTAGGATTTCAAACAACCCACATTAGTGAGCTTCCAACTTTGAACAATTTCCCAACTTCAGAGAACTTCCGTTGGCCTTTGATTTCAAGAATACATGGTCTCCCACTTTAAATTCCCTGTGAGTTCTACCCTTATCAACATAGCTTTTCTACCTATCTTGGGTAGCCTTTAAATGTTTCTTTATTTTTATCATTTTCTCCTCCATTTCCCTGAGTAAATCTGGCCCAACCACTGCTCTATCTATTCTGTTATCCCATCTTACTAGTGTGTTGCACTTTCTTCCATATAGTGTCTCAAATATAGTGTCTCAAATGGGCTCATCTTTAGAGATTCTTGGTACCCATTGTTAAAATAAAACTCTACCAAGTGTAGTTAGTCTTCCCATTTTGATGGTTTATCCATCACATACATCCTCAACATATCTTCAATCACTTGATTCACCCTCTCTATTTGTGCATCTGATTCTAGATGATAAGTTGTGCTAAAATTCGAATTTGTTCCAAATCCATTAAATAATCCCTTCCAAAATTTTGAGGTAAATTTTGGATCTCTGTTAAACACAATTGTCTTGGGTATGCCATGTAATCAAGTAATTTATTTCATATAAACATCAACAATGTTGGTTTCCTTGTGAGTGAGATTAACTAGAATAAAATGGGTAGCTTTAGTAAGCTTATCCACCACTACCATGATAGAACCATGTTGCTTGTTTGTTCTAGGAAGTTTGGTGATGGAATCCATTTTTACAAATTCTCATTTCCATTGAGGAATGGGTAATGGTTGTATCAAACCAGATGGGTGTCTATGCTCATCCTTTACCTTTTGACATTCCAAACATTTGGCAATAAAATCAACAACCTCTTTCTTCATTCCTGGCCAGCAATATTGGTTTTTGATAGCTGCAATCGTTTTCTGATATTGAGGGAAAAACATTTCCCTCAATATCATATTTTTCAATTACTGGGAATTTGGTACATAAATTCTTCCCCTGTACATGATAATTTCATCATTATCTAGCTTGTATTCTTCAATTTTCTGCTATAAATTACCTAGCTGTAATTTTTTCACTAATTCTTTGTATTGCAAATCTAATTTTGCAGCCTCTAAAATTATGGGTTTTAAATATGATTGGTACATGTTAATGGTTGTAGCATGCAATTCATGCACTCTTCTATTGAGTGCATCTACCACTTTGTTCTCCTTTCCCTTGATATGCTTTATATCAAAGTCATATTCACTTAGAAATTCTAACCATCTTATTTTTCTAGCATATAGAGTTGGCTGATCAAATAAATATTTTAGACCATTATAGTCCATTCTTAACTCAAACCTTTTCCCCATGAGGTAGTGTCTCCATTTCCTCAAGGCATGCACTATGTCTGCCAACTCCAAATCATGATTGGCATAATGTCTTTCATGCTCCTTCAACTTCCTTGATTCATAACATATAACAAATCCATTTTGATCGGGGACTCCACGAAGTCCTTCTTTACATGCATCTATTCATACAATGAAGTCTTCATTTGGGTCTGCAATCCTTAGTATTGGAGCACTTGTCAATAATTGTTTCAAGTGCTGGAAACTCTTTTCACAATTCAATGTCCACTAAAAATTCACACCCTTCTTTTACAAGGAAGTGATTGGGTGTGCAATCTTTGATAATCCTTCAATAAATCTCCTATAGTAGCCTACAAGGCCCATGAATGATCTGACCTCTGTCACATTCTTTGGCACTAACCATTCTCTAATGGCTTCTATCTTCTGAAGATCCACTGCTATTCCATCCTTTGAAATGATATGTCCCAAATAATGAATTGGCCTCTGATAAAATGAGCACTTGCTCAATTTGGCATACAACTGATACTCCCTTAATACTTGGAAAACCATCCTCAAATTATGCTCATGCTCTTCTTCTGACTTGGAATATATAAGAATGTCATCTAGAAAGACAATGACAAACTTGTCTAAATATTCTCAGAAAACACCATTCATTAAGCACATGAAAACTGCTGGTGCATTTGAAAACCCAAATGGAACCACTGTGAAATCATAATGACCTTACCTTGTCCTGAAGGTGGTCTTGTTGATATCTTTCTCTTTAATCCTTACCTAATGGTATCCCGACCTGAGATCTATCTTTGAAAATATCTTTGCATCCTTCAATTGATCAAAGAGATCATCAATCCTTGGCAGAGGATACTTGTTCATAACAAACACTTTTTTCAACTGCCTAAAGTGAATGAAAAGTCTCAATGTTCCATCTTTATTCTTCACGAACAAGACTAGGGAACCCCAAGGTGACACACTTGGGCGTATATGCCCCTTCTTCAGAAGTTCTTCAAGTTGCATTTGCAACTCCTTCAATTCTGATGTACTCATTCTGTAAGGATTCTTTGACACTGGAGCTTCTCCAGGCATTAAATTTATAGAGAAATCAACATCTCTCTTTGGGGGTAGGCCTGGTACCTCCTTGAACACATATTCAAAATCTTCTAGGACTGCATGATCTTCCAAATTTGGAACCTTATCTTTAGGTGTCTCTTCCATATGAGCTGCAAATATTTGACACCATTTTATGTAATATTTCTCCAGTTACAATGATGAAATTTCTCTAATGGTTATAGCCCTGGGAATTCCCTGCACTTTCCTTAAGTTCCCTTCCTCATCCAAGAAAGTAAATTCCTTTTTATCACAATCTAGGATAGCATGATGCTAGTCCAACCAATCCATCCCAATTAGAGAGTCATAGGAACCTAAAGGCAAGATGTTCAAATCTTCCCTTGTGTTCAAACCATCCATGGCCATAATACATGAATTAACCATCTCATTAACCTTCCTTTTGCCTCTGGTAGCCAGTTGTACCATTCAATATTTTCCATGCTTGCTTCTTCACAATTGCAAACTTTCCACCATCTTAGGATCTATATAACTATGACTAGATCCTGAATCAATTAAAATAACAATGGTTTGGTTGTTGATCATACCTTCCACTTCAATCATATGTGATTGATACTCTGCTTGCTTCTTGTCTAGAGATGCGTAGATCCTTGGTACATTTCTTCCCATGTCCTCCATTATTTCATCTTGTTGTACATTGTGAACAATCCTCACTTTTTCACCTCTGTGAAGACAATCTCTGAACATATGATCTCCTTTACAACCCCAACATTGAATAGGTGGTTTCCTTGGGCTTTGACCTCATGTCTAATTTGTTTTGGGTTCTCTAGAAGTTGGTTGTCCTTGAGGTTTATTTCTAAAGAATGGTTCCTTAGATCCCTTCTTCCTCTGATCCACCTTGAATTTCTTTTTGTCTTCCCAAGATTCTTGGAAAGTTGGCCTTTATTTTTGCTAATCATATAGGCATTTAGCTCACCTTACAGTCTCATCCAATGCCATGGGATCATCATACTGTATTTTTTCACTGATATATGATGGAAATCCACTCAAATACCTCTGAATCTTAACTGTCTCATCCTTAATGAAAGAAACATACTTCAGCAGTTCTAAAAACCTTCTCTCATATTCATCTATGGTCATACTCCCAAGCTTGAGTTTAAAGAACTCTTTCATTTTCTTGTCATAGTATCTTTTAGTCAAGTATTTATTTTCAAAATACTTCTTGAATTCTCTCCAAGTAACACTTTTCTCTTTAATATGTTGCACCTGCACAAGTTGATCCCACCACATGGATGCCTTTCCCTTGAGTTGATAGATGGAAATTCTTCCTTCTGCATGAGATGAATAATTATGCAATTGAAAATACTTTCTCATGCCCAACAACCATGTCTCTGCATCGTCATCCTTCTTGTGCTCACCATCAAATGTAGGAGGTTTGATTTTGTTCATTTATCCTCGTAGCTCATCCATCCCAGAACTCTTATGCTTCCTGACAGGGGATGGACTTGAGCTGCTACGTTCTCTCTTATTGGAATGCCTCGGGGAGTAGTGGTGATGTCTACTAACACTTCTTGTTCTTATTTTATCATCAGGAGACCTGTGACTTCCTGATTTGCTTGAGCCACTCTCCTTATCCAATTTCTTTTCTATTTTGTTCAAGCTCTGCATTAAATTCATGTTGAAGTCATCCTGCTACTCCTTGTCTCTCATAATACTTTCATTATTATATTTATGGCTTTGGAAATCCTTCTGCAAATTTTTTATGTGGTCTCTACAATATTCATGTATTCATCCCTTCCTTCTCCATGTCCATTGGAGTTTGTTCCTTCAATGCCCAAATGGACATCCATTCCTCTAATATCATCTTCCTGGCTATAATTTCCTTGTGTATCATCCATTCCTCTAGGCTCTGTGTTGATATTGATCTGATCTATTTGTTGTTAACTCTACAAAATGTGCAGCCAACAAAACTTTGTTAGGCTAACTGTTTCAACAATCTCATGAAAATATGAACCATTTTGGTTCAATAATATATCATAATTATTTCTTCTGATTTCCTGAACATTTGAATGCCTAGATCAATTTTATGGGTGGATATTTAGATTTCAATTTCCAAGACCTTTCCAACGCCTACTCCCATGCTCAATTCCGAGTCTTGAGAAGAAAGTTATGGTTATTAGAAATTTTCCCATTAATTTTTCTGTTCATTTTTCAACTTGGTGCAACTCTGTGCTGTAATTATGCAATTTTTCACCTACTCCAATGGATTTTTCATAGGATCTCAATTGGGTTTCTTTATATACATATTATGAACACTATGTCCAAGTTTCACCTTGTTCTAGGATTTGGGCTACTAGTTACAGCCTGCTGAAGTTCTAGGCCAATTCATGTTTTTGGTCTGGAATGCTACATGTACCTTCTTTTCCATAACAAACATCTTTAACATGACAAGAATTTAATTTATCTCTAAGACTGTCTTCTATGGCTCAATAGATTTCCATTTAATTCTCTTGCACCTCAATCTAATTCCAGAGTAGAAAGTTATGGCTCTTTGAAGTTAGATGGGTCTTAAAATTTACCCTCCATTGTTTGTGTTGTAACTGTCTCATAAAAGATTTGTTTGACGAATAGTTTACACCATTAGAAACCTCTCTCCGGGCTCTTTTATTTGAGTTGTAGAGATAGAGTGTGCCTTGGCACACTCTCTCATGTTTTTTGAGTATTTAAAAACACAGTTAAGGCCCTCAAAAACATGCTGCAAAAAAGATGGTGTTCGAACAATATAAAATGTCGCAGAAATTCGTTGGTTTTCCGTTGTTGTTCACCATCCAAACAACTTTTTGCACAAAAATTTCAACCTGTACACCCATATTTATCATGCGTAGTAATACCACAAGGTAAATCGTGCTCCATGCACCTTTAACCACTATGCATCACTTCTCTGTTGCACCAATAATTGACGTGCACTACTTTTGTATCACGCGCCAATATCCACCGCACGTAGTTTTGGTTCTTGCACTATTACCTGTTTCACGTAGTTTTTATATCACACACTTTTATTCTGTGCACATTTCACTCTGTGCATTTCACCATGCCAAAGTTTAGTATGCCCCCACTGCACATCAATACTCTACGTGCACCATTAACAAAATTGTCGCGTGACAACATATACCCACATTGAGCGCGCACCACCCAAACTCCTCTGCGCTTTGCCAATACTGTGCACACCATGCGTGCCATTATTATGTGTGTGCACACCATGCAATGTTAAACTTAGCACGTGCACCCGCACACCAACATTTTTCCGGGTGGAGCCAAAATTTAGTGCGCGTAGCTACACACCAAAATTTTGCCGTGCGGCGCCAAAATTTAGCGCGCACACCAGCACGCCAATGTTTTTCCGCGCAGTGCTCAATTTTTACATATCAAAATATTTTCACTGTGCATCATGCATTTTTAGTGCTCCCATCTGTGCACACTCATTTTTATGCACATCGATTCCTCGTGAATTCCGCTACAAAAATTGGGGCTTTTGCTTAACTTTTTCCCAATTTCTACCATAGATATTCTCCAACTATGAAATTTATTCAATTTCACCCCGATAACACCAATTCAACCTTTGCAACAACAAATCATCATGGTTTGACATTTCTGGGACAGTTTTATTTTATTTTTATTTTTTATTTTTAATTTTTTTTCCCAAACTAGATTCACGAATTGAGAATTTTAATTACTAATCTCGCTCCATCTGTCATGGTTTCACTCTAACTTCAAATCTGACCAATTCTAGGTCTGAATTTGCTAGAATAGATATTAAATCATTAATATCTCACCACTTGGCCAAATTTATCAATTTTCCCATGAACTTAACGATAGAAATTGGGGATTTTCCCAATTCTGCGTCGTTGCTCCTAAATTTTAACAATGGTGCTTTGTAACTTGAAATTTGGCCACTTCGAAATCAATCCTCTATGAAATTTCACTTCAGCTCGGACTTGCTTGGCCCATCCAGACTCAGTGTTGAAAACAAAAGCTCTGATACCATATTGTAACATCCCCGACCACCTACGACGAGCCACAATACATGAGAAAAACTTTTTCTTTTCTCTCTTCGGAACATACTGTAACATACCCAACATCCAACTGAGCTATGCCACATAAATTTTTCGAACTGCATGCAATTAAAAATATATACACACAGAACTCGTGCAGAAATAAATATATAAAATGTAAACAAACAAATACATCTGTAAATGCACAGATTCATACCAAAATAACAGTAAATGTATACATGCAGCATATACAGGAAATACCCATAAATATACATACAGTTATAACCACATATAAGATAAACCCATAAAAATGCACACATAAATGACAATGCAACATGTAAATTTATCACACAATTGACACTTATCTTGGTAAGAATATCACCAACTACGTGCAGACCTTCCACAAACCTCCTAGACTTAGACCACACTGTTCATCACTCTCAACAGTGAGTCACCCCCGAGTTGGGAATAAACTCCACCTGGGTAAAGGGATTTCTAACTAGGATAATGGTTCATAGAAAACAGTAAAGACTCTATCACAGGTTCCTACTCAAACTAACAACCTATAGTCCCTCATTCCCCACATGCTTGTCCCACCTAGGAAGTGTTCCCCTTCTCTGCTCAACAGTCCTTCGACTGCCCCACTTCCTTTCCGGGATTTAGCAACATGCCGGACAGGAAGTCTCAGATCCCTATAGCTGCAGTTTAGCACCTTCAAGAAATCAATTCCCCATCAATTCTCTCACCCAGAGAGAATTTTCTCATGAGCCTGATAACCCGCCTCTTCAATATCCCATGAGCTTGACAAGCCACTTCTTCATTCTAGCTCCCAAGATAACCAGATACACAAACATAATTTCTATGGTTACGGGTTCAGGTACAATGACAGGAAAGTTTGCAGGATAGCTGACTGCATGAGTGAATGCTCATGGTATGGTTTAATGGATGACTGAATGATGGGAGGAGTGATGGAAAGAATGATGGAAAATGAACTAAGTCCAAACAATATGAATGCATGTCCCAAACTTGACACTTGTCATGTTGGGAGCTACTTTGGACCACTTGTCCCCAACTTTGGAACTTAGGATAAAATAATTATCCATACTTTATAATTTAAGAAATATTAATATAATATTCCTTTTTTACTTAATCTCCCTAGCTTAGCCCTTTTCCTTAACTTTTAGCCCCTACCCTTTCCCTAACTAGAGGATTTTAGTCCCCCATACTCTTTTATCATGGTCGGTCTATGTGCAACAATATATTTTATATTAATGATGAGACATGTACAAAATAGGCATGCTGGCCTTTAACATTTAGACTCTCCGGCGTAATCATCAAAAAATAGCTCACCAGCCTACAAAACACAGCATATACACAAAGGCTCCCTGGCCTCAACATCACGCACACTTACGTTGTTGCGCATAGTACCCTGGAATGTGCACACTTCATCATTTTACTGCGTAGTACATGCACCAACTATGCCATGAAAGGTGCATACAAAAATGATATCAAACAACTCACCAACTTAAGTACATTTTCATTTACATTACAATTGGGTTTGGCCTAGGGATATTACACTCACCCTCCACCTTCACATCCTCCTTTGAATGGTATGTTGTCACCATCTTATACTATCCCTATCCCTAAATATATCCCTAACGCTAATCTTGGTACACCTTCATGACCCCCTTGCTAGTGTCATTTCCAAAAATCTATTTTCATAATGCTTCCACTTGTTATTCCTTGGAACACTAGTCTAACCCAAAAACTCCATACAGTAATGACCAATTGCTAGAATGCTCCAAAACTACCCAGTTTTTTACAATCCACATTCCATCACCTAATCCCTCTTCTTCGATAGAATCAATCATCTTATAAAACCTACTATTACAAACCCTTCCTCACTTCTCATGACAAAAGGTACTGGTTCCAATCTCATTTGCACTCAGAATTTTCAAGTAAAATATCAACTATCCATAATCATCATCAACTATGGTAGAAAAAAAAACCTCATATCTGAAGACTTTGTAACATGTCTTCATTTACCTACCACAACTCACACTTGTCCCTATCGTCTAGGCTAGGTACAATAGTCCTCACCTTCTAGTTAATAAATGTTGTATCATAACCTTTTCCATTGGACCTTTCCAATATGTCGTCAAATGTGATGTCTCCCCCCTCAACTGTGTTGAATTATTTATGGGTATCCCCTATCAACAACACTCGAATACATTATATGATGCCAGATGCAACATTTATAAACTCTTTAAAGAAGGAAAATCTTATAAACTTACCTCTACCACAATACTGTGTCCTTGTAATCCTATAACAGACCAACCAATTAGTCTGCATAAATTTCTTTCTCTTTTTGTTTAAACCTTTTACCACATTGTTTATGATAGTCATCTATTTATGTGATGCATTTAATATAACTTATTTCTACTAAGGTCCAATTAATTTATCAAGAAGTATTTGAATTTTGGGTCTTGATAGAATGCAAATTTAATAATAATTTTTATATTTGAAAATATTCTAAGTTTAAATATTAGATTGTATGGGATTAACTATTTGACTTTATCTATAAAAACTCCATTTGGATCAGTCATCCAAAACTTGTTTTGGAGCTCTTGTGAGTCCATACAATTTCCCTTGGGGAATTTAGAGGTATTTTATTATATTTATCCCCTTTATAAACTCCTCTCTATGCATTGTACCAAGGGATGTCTCCTAGTAGGATACCTATCATGGGTCAAAGTTGGTGTTCATCAAATTGAGAGATTACTAAATGACTTAATAAATCTAAATTTATCCATGCTCTCTCTTAATTATTTTTTTCATCTTTTCCATGCTTTTCCATTTCCTTTGGAAAACAAAGGAGCCCTTTAAATTAACTAGTTTATGTGTCATCTGCTTCCAACCTTGCTTACCATGGAAGGTGCCTCTGATGAGCATATTTTGATTTTTGTTTCCCTAAACAATTTTAATGGTCCTTTGATCGTGAATAAATACACCTAATTGAACTTTTTATATCACTGATCATCGGGCCTAAAATATGTGTACCTAAATCCCATCCAAATTTTCTAAGTTCTTAATGTCTGGAGTGTCTTCTTTAGCACATGATTTTGTCTCCTAAAACCTTTTTATTATTTCAAAATGTCTGATTTTGTGTCCCAAAACCATTTTCTTATTTCAGAGTGTTTGATTTTTTGTCCTGAAACCTTTTTATTATTTTAGAGTGTCCCATAGCCATCTTTGTTGTCGAATATTTAGTTTAACCATAATTTGAAGCCTTGAATAATAGTTTGTATGAAATACATGAACTATATGATGTTGGCATACATGCCATTCATATATTTAGGCCATAATGCATGCTTGAATATTTGAAAAGTTCATATTTGGTTTATGATGACTATAACAGAGTATATTCAGGCATCAAATTATGATATATGTGCATAATCTTGGAAGGTTTAAGTACTCTCATTCACCACTCTATTATATACATAGGCATGCACATAGAGTAAACTACAACCTTTTATAAAAATGGTTAAGAGAAAAATCCCACAAATTTCTCACTCTTATTATGTCCTTTACCAACCTTTTCAAACACCAATTTAGCCAAGGAAAACTATGTTGGTAGCTCATTTATCCTAATCAATTTCATCTTCTATGATGGAGGACCAGGTATACTATGTTTTCCGTAATTGTCATTTCTAGTCTTTTATATAGTATGTTATGTATCCATGTACCTTGTTGATTTCATTTACATTCTTGTTTGTCTACTTGTTATGCATGATTGGGTATGGGGAATTGAGAGCGATGTGAGAGGGAGAGGGGAAAAAACAAGCTTCCTGGACCTTCACATGGTTGGTCCTATTTAGTAGAGAATAAATTATTCTCGAAACCAAGAGGAGCTCATTCACGAGGTATTCCCCTTTAGTATTTGTAGAGAATCATACATATTTAATTATTATTCAATCATATAACATTTAATTATCTTCGTCAAATACAAGCTCATTGATGTTTAGTTATTAGTCAGTTATTTAACCCATTATTGTATTTGACAAATGCAGGTTTGAAGGGTGGTCAATCCATGATCCACATCACATTTCCGATTAGGTTTCTTCTTCCCATGTTTTTTTATTCTTCCTTTGGTTGTTTTTCATGTGTTTGGGAGCCTATGAAAAACAACTAAAGCAAGATTAGAAAACATGGGAAACACATGGAAAACATGAACATGATCTGTTGGGAAATCAACTCTATTTCATCTTCTACGATGAAGGACCAGGTATACTATGTTTTCCGCAGCTTTCATTTATGGTCTTTTATATCTATAGAATCTTGTCAACATTCCTTTGCTCATCACAAGTGTCAGGAATGCATTCTATCAAATGCTAATATTTTTTTAAAATATTCAAGTGTGTACAAACATGACTTTTTATGTGTTTTTGTGAGTGTGTGCACGTACAGTGCATTATGATCATTTAATTATTTTCGCAGTTATTGAGACTCTATACAAAGCCAATTGGCTTCAATATCATCTCCATACATACAAAAAAACTCCGTTAAGAATTGTTAGCTTTGCTTTATATATCCTTTTTCACATTTGCAAAAAATGATATCATTATCAGGTTGGAATTCAAGTTGGCCAATGCTAATTTGTTTAGAATAATAATCTCTCATATATTTTACGTGTATTTTTTCAATGTAATTGAGGTTTATTTATTTAAAAGTAGAATATGTATATGCTTTAATTACCATGTAAAACTATGATAAAAAAAAAATATTGTTTTTGTGATGCTCACATAAAACATTGTTAATATTGCATTGATCGCATGTTATCTTGCCCCAACTAGTTTTAGTAAAGCAAATGGAAGATTTCTAATTCTAATTGTCATGTTTCTATTTAATTAATTGCATGCAAAATTGTGTATATTTGATTCAGGTAGCATTTTTTAATGGTATTGCAATGGGATCAGGTGCAAGTATAGCAGTAACATGCACTTTTCGAGTAGTCATAGAGAACACCATAAGTTATTTAAATCCTCAATGAAAACTTTCCTCTTCTTATGTAGACAAATCATAGATATTTTTCGAATTTATAATGCAAGTAGACTGCCACCACAAAGTTAGATTGAGATGGTGCTAGAATTTCAATGGAATCTCTAGTGGACACACAATTGGGCTAATAAGGATAACCACTAGATTATTTTCCACAAAATGGGGGAAATGTAATCCAAGTCAAGAGATGGTAGGTTGGAGGAAATTAAAACATTCTCAGGATCTCATGTAATGCAATCTTATTTTTTAGCCGAATGTGACCTCGTATTCACTTTAGTGCATCTTATATTTTTTACCCAGATGTGACCTTTCTTATGAGTGAATTTTGTGCCCAATTTGATGATATTGGGAGCTCAGAGTGCCATGATTAGATGTGCCACCACGATGCTTTGTACTATTGTATCATTGATCATCCAAAAGTGTGACCTTTGTGTACTCATTGTATTGTATTGGACCATGCTTACATGATCTATGTAAATGTATTTCACCTAAGTGGTAGCTCTAGACCCTTTGTGGTTGCTCATGGTTCATCCTCTTAGTCCCCATTTCAAGATAATTCTTTCTCTTATAGATTAGTTGAATACCCCTTGGAGATCATCAAATTTGTCCCAAGTTAGTCATTTATGACCTGGGTAGGTACATGAGGGTCTTGGGATGGATCTACGAAGACACATGACCTAGAGAACCTCTAGGATTTTTTCACTTCACGCGGAAGCAATGTAATGAAATTTTTTTATTTTTTTTTAATATACACAGTTTCGTCCGATATCCAATGAATGTGTTTGCCAAATATCCGACAAATGGTCCGATAGTAAAATCCATCAGAGGTATAGCATCTTCGTCGGGTCTAATGTATAGACATCGAATATAGGATGAACATGGGATTCCAATAACCGATAATATGTCTGACAATGATATCCTTGGAAGGTATGGCCCCTCCATGGGATCTACTGTATGGAAGTTGAATATGTGAAATGTAGTTACGTCAGACTTCTGACGAGTATCTGATGGAAATAATGGCTAATTTTGATGAGGTTTTGGTCCTTAGGGTCGTCATAATAACCGACAACAATTTGTCGGATATGAAACATCAATATTTTCATCGGATATCTAACCCAAATAGACCAAAGAAACTAATAACCAGTTTTTCTCAAAGTGACGATGGAATTGCATCGACCAACCGACGTACCACCATCAAATTTTAGTGCACAAGAAGTAGTGATCATATGTGGTTATAAAAAATCATTGACAGAGGAGAGGTTTGCAGGCTCGACCCCATAACTTCCCCTCCACTATAACATTTCTTTAACCACTGCGCCAAACGTGCCTATTGATTCATGATGCCAACGAACCACATTAAAAGTTTTCCTAAGGACCAGATCACAATTAAGGCCCATGCCCTAATGAAGTCATCACCCGGACCGAAGCAAGGGGCACATTATAGTACAATACAATACAGAGTATGGATTTTTAGAAATGTGTTCCCTAGTTATGCATGTGTGCATCACATTTCATGACACAAGGGTATCTAGACTTTGAGTTTGCATCGTAATTCATGCCAAAGGGTTCCTTGAGGAAAGCATAGGGTCTTTATACTCATTTTTCTCATAATTTTGAGAGGAATTCGATGGTGCACATTGTTTCTAAGTTTGAGCAACATGTAAAAAGTTCATTGTAAAAACACAAGCATTTGAGCATTGATAAAGTAGTCTCGATTGGAAGTGGACTCGAAGACATAGCCCTTGTCGAGTGAACTCTATTAACAAACTTGTGTATGTGTTATATTATTTTTGTTCTATTTTTATTAGTTATCTTACAAGTTATTTATCATTGAAGTGATTTTGGATAGATAAGTGAATTCATATATGCTATGAAAACAATCAAAGCGATCACTATTATTTCCATTTAAGTTAGATGTTTATGTGTAATTAAGAAATAAATTAATGTCTAAGAATTTTCGGATCATATAGGGTCTCTAAAGATCACCATCATGAACCTTTTCACCCTTTGGGGGTGTCGAACCCCTTCACGAAGCCATGTCGAAATGAATCTGCATGGACCCAGTCACTGAAATGAATTTTTGCGCCCCTCCCCAGACCTAGTCACCCGGACGAACCCATGCAATCGTCAATTGTCATTCCCCTTGAGATTGGCATGCCCCACATTCAAGCATGCCCCAATATCTTGGTCTCTTCATTTTTGGGAAAGCCCCTTGGCACATTTGCATGCCCACGATGTCCACTTTCCCAACTTGGGTGGCGGAGCAACCCCAAGTTTCGTCTCCTTGAGGACTTGGGTGAAGGTCTCTATGTCTATATAACTGACGAACTTACATCCTCTCTCACCTAAAGTCGTTTCCATACCCGACAACATTCAAAAAATATACGATCTCCAATTCTCCACCTGAACTCGTGCCTCCATCACAACTAAGTCTGCAGGAAACCCCAAGTTTCATGCCAACCGAAAACCCCAAATTCTGGCAAAGTGGAAACCCCAAGTTTCCTTGCAAAGTGGAAACCCCAAGTTTCCACCAACCAAACTATACTGCACCCAACTCTGTATGATCTGTTGTTTGAGTCAATGCAGTCACTTCACCCAACTCCAAGGATGAAAGTCACCCAAATCTACTGCACTCTCTCGTTGCGATGTTGTTGTCGTATTGTTGTTTGGTTCCACTACTGCTATCATTGCCTACTTCAACTGACTGCTTCCCACTTCACTTCAAATTGTCACCTAAGTGTTGAAATCATGTGATATTTTTGTTGTGCTCATACTTCAACAAACTTTGCGATGTCTCTGCACACTAATATCCCCCATGCTTTGGACTAATTGGGTAGCTAGTCCAATTGTCACACTCAACTCATGAGAATGCACTTCCTCATGCTTGAACTTAGTCTTTTTTTTCACATCTCCAACACTCTGTTCAAATCCAAAGACTAAGGAAAGTGTTTATCCTCGCCTCACCACTCCTTCCATCATCCCAATTTTGTTAAGGATATCCTCCACAATGTCTATGTGCTACAATTCAAACCTATTGGTGCATTCATACTCTAATTTCCTTCTTCAATTCGGTCCATCCACGCAACGATCTCACATGAGGGCAAGGTCACCCCTCACCTTGTTGCACTATGAATTCACCCCAAAACAAATTCTTCTGCGACAACTTGACTCTATGTGAGATCGTAACCTATTATTGTATTTGACAAATGCAGGTTTGAAGGGTGGTCAATCCATGATCCACATCACATTTCCGATTAGGTTTCTTCTTCCCATGTTTTTTTATTCTTCCTTTGGTTGTTTTTCATGTGTTTGGGAGCCTATGAAAAACAACTAAAGAAAGATTAGAAAACATGGGAAACACATGGAAAACATGAACATGATCTGTTGGGAAATCAACTCTATTTCATCTTCTACGATGAAGGACCAGGTATACTATGTTTTCTGCAACTTTCATTTATGGTCTTTTATATCTATAGAATCTTGTCAACATTCCTTTGCTCATCACAAGTGTCAGGAATGCATTCTATCAAATGCTAATATTTTTTTAAAATATTCAAGTGTGTACAAACATGACTTTTTATGTGTTTTTGTGAGTGTGTGCACGTACAGTGCATTATGATCATTTAATTATTTTCGCAGTTATTGAGATTCTATACAAAGCCAATTGGCTTCAATATCATCTCCATACATACAAAAAAACTCCGTTAAGAATTGTTAGCTTTGCTTTATATATCCTTTTTCACATTTGCAAAAAATGATATCATTATCAGGTTGGAATTCAAGTTGGCCAATGCTAATTTGTTTAGAATAATAATCTCTCATATATTTTATGTGTATTTTTTCAATGTAATTGAGGTTTATTTATTTAAAAGTAGAATATGTATATGCTTTAATTACCATGTAAAACTATGATAAAAAAAAAATATATTGTTTTTGTGATGCTCACATAAAACATTATTAATATTGCATTGATCGCATGTTATCTTGCCCCAACTAGTTTTAGTAAAGCAAATGGAAGATTTCTAATTCTAATTGTCATGTTTCTATTTAATTAATTGCATGCAAAATTGTGTATATTTGATTCAGGTAGCATTTTTTAATGGTATTGCAATGGGATCAGGTGCAAGTATAGCAGTAACATGCACTTTTCGAGTAGTCATAGAGAACACCGTAAGTTATTTAAATCCTCAATGAAAACTTTCCTCTTCTTATGTAGACAAATCATAGATATTTTTCAAATTTATAATGCAAGTAGACTGCCACCACAAAGTTAGATTGAGATGGTGCTAGAATTTCAATGGAATCTCTAGTGGACACACAATTGGGCTAATAAGGATAACCACTAGATTATTTTCCACAAAATGGGGGAAATGTAATCCAAGTCAAGAGATGGTAGGTTGGAGGAAATTAAAACATTCTCAGGATCTCATGTAATGCAATCTTATTTTTTAGCCGAATGTGACCTCGTATTCACTTTAGTGCACCTTATATTTTTTACCCAGATGTGACCTTTCTTATGAGTGAATTTTGTGCCCAATTTGATGATATTGGGAGCTCAGAGTGCCATGATTAGATGTGCCACCACGATGCTTTGTACTATTGTATCATTGATCATCCAAAAGTGTGACCTTTGTGTACTCATTGTATTGTATTGGACCATGCTTACATGATCTATGTAAATGTATTTCACCTAAGTGGTAGCTCTAGACCCTTTGTGGTTGCTCATGGTTCATCCTCTTAGTCCCCATTTCAAGATAATTCTTTCTCTTATAGATTAGTTGAATACCCCTTGGAGATCATCAAATTTGTCCCAAGTTAGTCATTTATGACCTGGGTAGGTACATGAGGGTCTTGGGATGGATCTACGAAGACACATGACCTAGAGAACCTCTAGGATTTTTTCACTTCATGCGAAAGCAATGTAATGAAATTTTTTTTTTTTTTTTAATATACACAGTTTCGTCTGATATCCAATGAATGTGTTCGCCAAATATCCGACAAATGTTCCGATAGTAAAATCCATCAGAGGTATAGCATCTTCGTCGGGTCTAATGTATAGACATCGAATATAGGATGAACATGGGATTCCAATAACCGATAATATGTCTGACAGTGATATCCTTAGAAGGTATGGCCCCTCCATGGGATCTACTGTATGGAAGTCGAATATGTGACATGTAGTTACGTCAGACTTCTGACGAGTATCTGATGGAAATAATGGCTAATTTTGATGAGGTTTTGGTCCTTAGGGTCGTCATAATAACCGACAACAATTTGTCGGATATGAAACATCAATATTTTCATCGGATATCTAACCCAAATAGACCAAAGAAACTAATAACCAGTTTTTCTCAAAGTGACGATGGAATTGCATCGACCAACCGACGTACCACCATCAAATTTTAGTGCACAAGAAGTAGTGATCATATGTGGTTATAAAAAATCACTGACAGAGGAGAGGTTTGCAGGCGCGACCCCATAACTTCCCCTCCACTATAACATTTCTTTAACCACTGCGCCAAACGTGCCTATTGATTCATGATGCCAACGAACCACATTAAAAGTTTTCCTAAGGACCAGATCACAATTAAGGCCCATGCCCTAATGAAGTCATCACCCGGACCGAAGCAAGGGGCACATTATAGTACAATACAATACAGAGTATGGATTTTTAGAAATGTGTTCCCTAGTTATGCATGTGTGCATCACATTTCATGACACAAGGGTATCTAGACTTTGAGTTTGCATCGTAATTCATGCCAAAGGGTTCCTTGAGGAAAGCATAGGGTCTTTATACTCATTTTTCTCATAATTTTGAGAGGAATTCGATGGTGCACATTGTTTCTAAGTTTGAGCAACATGTAAAAAGTTCATTGTAAAAACACAAGCATTTGAGCATTGATAAAGTAGTCTCGATTGGAAGTGGACTCGAAGACATAGCCCTTGTCGAGTGAACTCTATTAACAAACTTGTGTATGTGTTATATTATTTTTGTTCTATTTTTATTAGTTATCTTACAAGTTATTTATCATTGAAGTGATTTTGGATAGATAAGTGAATTCATATATGCTATGAAAACAATCAAAGCAATCACTATTATTTCCATTTAAGTTAGATGTTTATGTGTAATTAAGAAATAAATTAACGTCTAAGAATTTTCGGATCATATAGGGTCTCTAAAGGTCACCATCATGAACCTTTTCACCCTTTGGGGGTGTCGAACCCCTTCACGAAGCCATGTCAAAATGAATCTGCATGGACCCAGTCACTGAAATGAATTTTTGCGCCCCTCCCCAGACCTAGTCACCCGGACAAACCCATGCAATCGTCAATTGTCATTACCCTTGAGATTGGCATGCCCCACATTCAAGCATGCCCCAATATCTTGGTCTCTTCATTTTTGGGAAATCCCCTTGGCACATTTGCATGCCCACGATGTCCACTTTCCCAACTTGGGTGGCGGAGCAACCCCAAGTTTCGTCTCCTTGAGGACTTGGGTGAAGGTCTCTATGTCTATATAACTGATGAACTTACATCCTCTCTCACCTAAAGTCGTTTCCATACCCGACAACATTCAAAAAATATACGATCTCCAATTCTCCACCTGAACTCGTGCCTCCATCACAACTAAGTCTGCAGGAAACCCCAAGTTTCATGCCAACCGGAAACCCCAAATTCTGGCAAAGTGGAAACCCCAAGTTTCCTTGCAAAGTGGAAACCCCAAGTTTCCACCAACCAAACTATACTGCACCCAACTCGGTATGATCTGTTGTTTGAGTTAATGCAGTCACTTCACCCAACTCCAAGGATGAAAGTCACCCAAATCTACTGCACTCTCTCGTTGCGATGTTGTTGTCGTATTGTTGTTTGGTTCCACTACTGCTATCATTGCCTACTTCAACTGACTGCTTCCCACTTCACTTCAAATTGTCACCTAAGTGTTGAAATCATGTGATATTTTTGTTGTGCTCATACTTCAACAAACTTTGCGATGTCTCTGCACACTAATATCCCCCATGCTTTGGACTAATTGGGTAGCTAGTCCAATTGTCACACTCAACTCATGAGAATGCACTTCCTCATGCTTGAACTTAGTCTTTTTTGTCACATCTCCAACACTCTGTTCAAATCCAAAGACTAAGGAAAGTGTTTATCCTCGCCTCACCACTCCTTCCATCATCCCAATTTTGTTAAGGATATCCTCCACAATGTCTATGTGCTACAATTCAAACCTATTGGTGCATTCATACTCTAATTTCCTTCTGCAATTCGGTCCATCCACGCAACGATCTCACATGAGGGCAAGGTCACCCCTCACCTTGTTGCACTATGAATTCACCCCAAAACAAATTCTTCTGCGACAACTTGACTCTATTGTCTACTTCATGGAACAATTAGCCAATATGCCCCAAGAATTGTGCATATAGATGGCCTTTGCTTCACTAATCCATCACCTGACCATGTTGATGCATATACTACTCTATGCTTTGGAATGGTTAGGATTCACCCTCAACCATGCTGCCCCAAATCAAAAGAAACACCCATTTCCAAGTACTCTCTTCATGCTACAATCTGATTGTCCACGCAATCCTCCAAATGAAAACACGTCCTCAACTCACCTCCTTTCATCAAGTCACCTCAATGCAGCTCAACATCTGCGATGAGTGTGGCCAACATTCCTACACTCCTCAAACATTCAAATGAATTGTCCAATGTGCTCCAAGTAGAATGAGTCACCTCAAATAACTTCCATGCCTTATGTACGTTCAAACCAATACTCTAGCAACTCTAACCAACGATCCATGTCGGATCTCTAAGTCATTGCAAAACCATCCGCAAAGTCACCAAGATGTGCTCTATGTCATCCAATGTCCCTTACCTATGGCAGGTGAACACCGTCGAAGTAACTTGGTCTACGTTCTTCCCATTCAGATTGACTACCAACAATTCTTATTGAATCCATCCATCTCTTGGAACAAAACTTCCTTGCATCTCTGACAAGCATCCAAAGATTGGCACTATTATCGTGAATGTCAAGTCATCGCATGACCAATGAAGCTAGCTAAGGCACCAAACACCAGAGTTTCTCATCCATCCTCTTAACTCGACACAAATAGAATTCACTACCAACTTCACCACAACAACCTATCCAATGCACCTCATCAAGAGTTAGGTAGATTTACCAAGCCACTTCCATGGTTGTGTCAAAATCAACCTAAGTCCACCATAGGACTCGTCCGGTTGTGTCAAAATCAACCTAAGTCCACCATAGGACTCGTCCAAGTAGGATGCCCCAAGCTCTCCACACAATCACCCAAACAAGGCGTCCCAAACTTCTACAAGACTTTTTTGAATATGCATAACCTAAGTCACCCTCAATTTTGTTGGTTTTCACAACAAAAATAAAATGCACTTGAACCAAAAAGTCATCCATCTTCCCTTCAAACAACTCACTACAACACTCGGAAAATGCAAGAACTCAATCCAACCGTACCTTTCTCAACAACATGCTTCAATGAAACCATGTTCTAAGTCTGTTGTCCTGGACATGTACTCCCAAACACCTGATTCTTCATGTGAACTCTCCTCAATCATTGTCTGCAGCTCCACAAATATGCAAGACCATCACTGTGATATAAGGTTGATTCCATCCGTCCACTTCAAAAATTTGTCTAAGTCCCAAAATTCGCATGCAACCGGACGGACTTGTCTCCAATGTCTTTCCATATCCGCACCCTGGTTGATTCCATCCGTCCACTTCAAAAATTTGTCTAAGTCCCAAAATTTGCATGCAACCGGACGGACTTGTCTCCAATGTCTTTCCATATCCGCACCCTGATTGCTTCCACTTCAGGTCACCATGCATCCATCACCCAACTGTCAAGTCATATTGCTGCTAACGAAATGTTGTAACTTTGCGAAGAGCTACCTCATCCGAAAGTTGTGGTCAACCCACCATCAACACAACTCAACTCAACTATTTTTCTCAGTGATGCATCACATGAAGACTTCATGATGGAAATGTGCCCAACTATTTCTTTTGCAGAGTTGCTCTAGGTTTCCTCAGGTCGTCCAATGCACCCAAGTGCTTCACCTTGATACAACCTAGAACTGCTCCCCCTTCGTGATCACTACTTTGATCACCCTCTACATTTCTCTTCTATGGTTATCTTCGCGACAAGTCATGCAACGATCATGGGTTCATCTACCTTTCCAAAGTGCTCGATTCTTTCTCTAGGTTTCCTCAGGTCGTCCAATGCACCCAAGTGCTTCACCTTGATACAACCTAGAACTGCTCCCCCTTCGTGATCACTACTTTGATCACCCTCTACATTTCTCTTCTATGGTTATCTTCGCGACAAGTCATGCAACGATCATGGGTTCATCTACCTTTCCAAAGTGCTCGATTCACTCAAGTAACTCTATACTTTGTCTCTCCAAGGTGTGCACAACAGGTCCATCAACGACTTCCATCACGAGTCAAACCAACCAAGTCTTCCTCTACGATCAAGTCTGTGACAAGTCTATGACAATTTCTTCTATCACCCACCCTATCCAAGTGCTTTGTTTTACCACAAACTCTACTCTCGATCTACACAAGTTGTGCACCTAGAGTAACCTTTCCATCACACAATCAACATAACATTTGTCGTAAGTCTAATGCAAAGTCTGCGGTGAATGGGTTTGCTACACCAAACTATTCACCAAATCTATGAACGTTCCCACCAAACCGACTTCACAACCAACATCCTTCTCAACAAGTGCGCCCCACCACCACTGTTCTGACTACAAGACTGGTGAAGAAGTGCGCCCCACCACCACTGTTCTGACTACAAGACTGGTGAAGAGCACCAAATTTCTTTGATACCATCTATCACATCCCCATAGTGTTCCTAGTCGAATCTTACGATTGAGCACCTCGTGAGGGCATGTGACACCACGATGTTTAACGTTTGGCTACTTCATGACACCAAGGTTACTTCGTTCGAACTATGACTCTTCATGTAGAGCATACCCATATTGCATTCTAGGCTACCAATGAGTCACACTCCTCGTCTAGTGCAGCTCTTGTATACTTAAACATTTGTTAACTACTTTAACACTTAGTCATTTTTAAGCATACATCCAAGAACATGNNNNTTAACTACTTTAACACTTAGTCATTTTTAAGCATACATCCAAGAACATGAGAAGCCAATAGAACTATGGAACAAATAAAAGACAAACAAAAATATAGTGTGGGTGGCATGAATCGTGCCTAACACTCGACTAAGTCTTTATTATTACAAAACAACTACAACATGAACACTACTAGCTCACTTTACAACCGGGCAGAGTCAAAATAATCGCCTCACCTCACCAAGACACTCGTACATAGATAATCACTAAGACTCTCCATCGCAACCATCTCCACAACCACCTACATTGCACTATAGATGTGCCTCCAACCATAGACTCGTGGTGTGCTTGTTTCCACAAACTTTGTCTCTTTGTTTTCGCACACTTCACATATTTCGGTTCTTCCTCACACATGCCTACAATAAACCTAGATTTTCCAAACTTCACCAAAATCAACTCAAGAGAAGTTCACCCAACTCTATCCAATGAAACCACCTCAAGGCAGCACAAAGTCCTCCCAAGTGGAGCGACTTGGCTCCTTAAAGGAATTCCTCCTCTTCATTGGCCTCAAAATCGCAGAGCTCTCTTGCTCTTCTTGTCTTGCCAAAACTTTCCTTCCTTGGTTGTATGGCCTTGTTCTCTTATAGGCTCTCCATAGGTCACCATTTCGAACTATTGCATCCATTGGGGATGTCATGCCCTTTCACGGACCCATGTCCAAATGAATTGTTGCACCCCTTTCGGACCTGATCACCCAAACAAATCGTTGCACCCCTTCATGGACCTGGTCGCTCAAACAAACTCATGCGCTTATCGACCATCGTGCCCATTTGAACCGATGTGCCCAACCTTGGTGCGCCCCTCATGCCATTGCACCCCAATCTCTTGGTTGCTTCATTTTTGGTGAATCCCCTTGGCACGTTCGCTTGCCCAAGGCATCCACTTACCCAACTTGGGTGTCGGAGCAACCCCAAGGTCCATCTCCTTGAGGACTTGGGCGAAGGTCTTCGTGCCCATCTAGCTGAAGACCTTATAGAACCAATAATATCGATTTCCTTTGACTTACTCTTGTCCATAATTCAGGTTGCTAGTTTCTCCTTATCCTCTATCAATGGAAATATAGATCACGTTGTAGTTTGAACACCGGATCAGGAACCTTCAACATGCTCTTCTGGGAGATTCCTAGGTTTGCATAGATCCGAAATCGGTATAACCCAACGAATCTCCAAATCTGGGAGCAACTGAATGTCAAGTGAATTTGAATTACTCTACCAGATCCCTCGTTGAGGCTCAAACTTTGTGGAAATGAATGTTGTCTTAATCCCTGTACCAATCCATTTGAAATAACTGTAAAAATATGCCCACTCTCTTCATACATTTCGAGGAAATGAATGGAAAGAAAAGAAAGTTAGCTAAGTGTCCAAATGGTCAAGCTTACCAGTGCATCAATGAGACAAAATTTCCTTCCCGTCAGCGTTCTACAACCAGTTTATCGACGCCATCCTTTTTCTTCCAAACCGACATTCAAATTAGCCTTTGATATGGCACCCATCGGTGCTTCTCTTGGATTGGAAAACTGTATACATTATCTTTTTGACGCTTGGGTTAAACACCCCAATTGACATCCCACCAATTCTTTTTCTCTCGGTGAACATGTGTGTTGTGATATCGGTATCCCACTTTGATTTCCTCTCTTCGACGATCTATGTGAGAACCTTCCTTCGACGCTGCAAAATTCTTCACAAATCGATGTCCCTCGAATTCTCTCTACCCTCGGCACCTCCAATATCTCCTACATCAATGCCCTTGACATCCTTAAACCCCAACAGTTGGTAAGAAATCGATTCTCTTGATGATTTCCAAAAGCTTCTTCATTGGTAGTTGGCCCAAAACTCTCTCGTTTGAGCGCTTTGACCTTTCTCTAATTCAACAAGTGAAGTATATCTCCCATTGTCACTCTCACCTTTTTATTTTTCACAAGTTCATTGACCCCACCTCTAGGAAATTTCATCGAACCCATCTCTCGGCAAGTTCATGGGAGTCATCCTTGTGTCACCTTGCCCTATTCTAGATTTGTGGCACCTTGTGAAAAGTGCCCCTTGTCAAACTATTTAAGCCAGTCTTGGAGCTTGTTAAATTCCTTGTTGGGTGTCTTGGTAGTTACCCTTGTTTCAGTGGTCTAGGAAAAGTATAGTATGCCTATGTAATCAATTGTTATGCCACATTAATTGGAACGTTAGGTGCCTAGTCAACTTTAAATTCCACGTGAGCTCAATGATGTAATTATGTGGGAAATGATTAGAAAATTTGGGAGATCGTACCTTCTTGTTAATACTTAGAATTAAATGTAGAAGTAGTCATTAGAAATCCCACGTGGAACAATTTTGACCTATAAACGAAGACCTATTTTTAGAGTTGTGTTTAAGAACAACAATTTAATGGGATATCGTGAAAATTTAATACACTCCACTAACCTAATGAAGATTATGGGGTTGGGTATGTTACAAGTGGTATGAGAACCATGGTTCAAGCATTACACATTCACAATCCAAACATAAACGATAGAGACTAAAGTTACTAGGATCATAGTACAAGCATTGAATCAACTGGGCTAAGGGTAGTGTGAGATCAATAAAAGGGATGATGATAGTGAAAAGGGGTCATAAATAACAACCATCTAAAAAAATGTTTATTCTCTTCAACGTGAACGAATATATACAAAGAGTAGAGTGAATAATATTCAAACATTCATGGATAATCGGTCATGGTAAGTACTTCCATGGAAGGTTTACAACATTGCCAGTAAATTGAATTTGATAGGGAAATAGGTATTGAGACCCCATTAGATTTGGCCGGTACAAAGTCCACTTCTCATAAACATAAGAAAGGGAAGAATTCTAGAGATGGATTACCGAAGGAGTTCAGGAAGATAAATCCACCTACCTTTGATGGTGGGGTGAAATCTAGTGAAGAAGTTGAAGCATGGATTGTTGGATTAAAGAAACACTTTCAGTTGCATGATTACTTTAGGAACACAAAGGCTAGAGCGATCATTTTTAATATGAATGGAAGAGATTTTATTTGCCAGTGGGAAGATCTAAAAAATGTGGAGAATTATTGAAAAGAAGGTCACATGGAGGAAATTGAAAGGTGGAATATTGCTATGAGCAAGCCAACCATAAACCATAATTCCTCAAGGCCTGGAAGAAAAAGATAAAGGATAAAAATCTGATGAAAGGAAGAAAGGCTTCAATCGTTAGCAATACAGGAACCATGAAAATAATTATAAGCCAAGTTACCCAACACAGAGCATATTTTAGTAGAACTTTCTTGTACAAAGTGGAAATAGGACCGTAGATCTAGTAAAGGAAAAGTTGAAAGAACATAAAAAAGGACCTTTGAAATGTTGGGGATGTGGAGAAGAAAATTTGCTCATAGATTTCCCACATAGATAAGAAAACAATAGGGTGATCCACAATATACAAGATGCTACAACATTTGATGATGCAGAAATAAGTGTTCCTATAATTTATGCTACTGTAGAAGACCACCAAGCATCGATGGTAGAAGTTGAAGGTAAATTTGCTAAACAATTTATTTCCATTTTGATTGACCTAGGATCTAATCTAATTTATGTTGTGCCTCAAATTGTTGACTCTTGTGCCCCTCATAAGTGCAAGAACAAGAAATCATGTTTGGTGCAGCTAGCCATATGAACTAAGAGAAAAGTAAGTGAGTTGGTGATAGTGTGTCTGTTGGAAATGAATGGGATGATTACAAGGGAAAATTTAAATATTTTATTGTTAGGGTCATATGATGTCTTAATAAACATGGATTGGCTTGTAGAATATAAAGTCGAATTGGTCTACTACAACAAAACCTTTTATTATGTAGACGACCATGTGAATTCAAGTATAGTGAGGGGAATTTCAAAATCTATCTCATTAACACAAGTTTTATCCTTACAAATGAAGAAAATTTTCAGAAAAGGATGCCAATTGTATGTTTTTCATGTATTGGAGTTAGCATTGGAGTCTGCAACTCGAAGACGATGCTATGCTTCGCTAATTCAAAGATCTTTTTCCAAGCGAGATACCGGTACTATCTCCTAAGAAGGACCTTTATTTCTAAATTGATCTTGTAATGGGAGATACACTTGTATCTAGTGCTCCTTACCAGATGAGCACCCTTGAGTTGGTAGAGTTAAAATTTCAACTATAGGAGATGTTACAAAGGGGCATATCAAACCAAGTGTGTCTCCTTGGGGAGAAAAGATACACTTGTATCTAGTGCTCCTTACCAGATGAGCACCCTTGAGTTGGTAGAGTTAAAATTTCAACTATAGGAGATGTTACAAAGGGGCATATCAAACCAAGTGTGTCTCCTTGGGGAGAAATGACATTATTTTTACAATAGAAAGATGGAACCCTAAGATTGTGTATTGATGATGAACATCTAAACAAAGTTACGATTAAGTATATGTTGTCACAGATTGATGAATTATTTGACCAACTAAGATGATTTGTTGTTTTTTCAAAAATTGACTTCGGATATGGGTATCATCAAGTCTTGATTGAGGATGAAGACATCCACCAAACGTATTTCAAAACAAGATATGGTCACTATGAATTTGTGGGGGTTACCATTTGGACTTACTAATGCACCATCCATGTTCACATTCCTTATGAGCGATGTCTTCAGTAAGTACTTGGGAGCGATGTCTTCAGTATGAGCGATGTTCACATGCCTTATGAGCGATGTCTTGAGCGATGTCTTTATTGATGATATTCTAATATATTCCAAATATGAAGAAGAGCATGAAGAACATCTCATAATAGTTATACAAATATTGAGAGAGTAGTATATATACTCCAAATTCAACAAATGTGAATTCTACCAAAATTAAGTTCATTACTTAAGACACATTATCTCAAAACAAGAAATTGTTCCTGATATAGAGAAGATCAAGGCTATTATTCATTTGCCCATGCTGAGGAATAAAATATAATAAGAAGCCTTGCATTATCTCAAGAGCATATTCACTAAGAAAATATTTCATCCTGCATCGAGGAATATAATAAAATAAAAGAGTCCTTGCATTACCTAAGTCATATTTGAAGAATAATATAAAAGAGGCCTTGCATAAGGATAAACAATTTTTGTAGCTAAGGGACAAACTGTTGCATTGGCCACTAGATCAGAAAGGTGAAGGATACCAACTAATTGAAGAAGGATTGTTAATCTACAAGGGAAAATTATACATTCCCAATTTGATAGAATTGAATAAACTTATATTAGATGAACTACACAAGAAACCATATTTTGGACATCTAGGTTACCCAAAACTTAATACTATGGTAAAGAAGTAGTATTACAATTCGAGAATGAAAAGGAGACTGTAGAATACCTTTTTATATGTGTCAAGTGTCAGCAATTCAAGATTGACCAAAAACACCTAGCAGGTTTACTTCATCCCTTTCCAATTCCCAACTGAAAATGGGAAGTGATATCAATGGAATTCATCATGGGACTACCAAAGAAAGTAAAAAAACATGATGTATTTTTTTTTTGGTTGAAAAACTAATAAAGGACACTCACTTTATTCCTATAAAATCAACCCATGAGGTAGTCAACATTGCATAAGTTTTTGTTAGAGAAATGTTCTAACAACATAGTATACCCAAAAAAATCATATTGGATAGAGATACAAAGTTCACATAGAAATTTTGGGAAGCACTATTTGAAGGAATGGGAAGTCAATTAAACTTCAACATTGCTTGTCATCCTTAGATAGATGTACAAATAGAAAGGACAAACTAGATACGAGAGGGACATGTGATATGTTTTCTCTATTAATCCCCCCCCACTCCCTCACATGTGCATCATGAATAAACCAACAACATGAGAAGAGTACTTATATTTGGTAGAATTCACCTACATCAATAGTGATTAGACATCGTTGAAGATTAGTCCCTTCAATGCACTTTATGGAAGACAATGCAACACCCTAATGAGCTGGGATAATACAATGGGCATAATTATACTTGGACCAGAGATGTTGAAGGAAATGGAGCTGGAAGTCACTAAAATTAAACAAAATATGAGAGCAACCCAAAATAGGAAGAAAATTTATGTAGATAAGAACAAAACACACCAAGAATTTAAGGTGGGAGATCATGTGTATCTCAAATAAAGACCTCGAAGGAGTTCTCTAAGGCTGGGAACTTGTGCTAATCTTGCAACCATATTTTTTGGACCCTATGAAATCTTAGAGAGAATGGGACCAATAGCATACAAGATTGAATTACCTCCTAATGCTAAAATGCATAATGTTTTCCATCTCTTATTTCTTAAAAAGCATGTTTATTGTTCTAATCATATCATTGATTAAGCTATGATATAGGTGGCACCACAAGAATAGTTCCATCCAAAACCCCTATGTATATTAAACATGAGGGAAACGTTGTTCTGCAACCAAGCCATTTCCCAGGAAAATGTTCAATGGAAGCACTTTGGGCCAAGTGAAGCTACATTGGAAATGCAAGATGCCATGAAAGAGGCATATCCTTTTTTGTTTTCATCTCGAAGACAATCATTACAAATAATTGAACATTGAGGACAATGTTTTTCCAAGGGGGATGGGATGTAATGTCCCCATTTTGATCCTATGATTAATTTGATATCTTTTCCTAAGATGATATCTAAGAATGGAAAAATAGGACATAATTTCCTCACTCATATTACCGCTGAGAAGAATCTTGTATTACAATAAATTGAACTTTAGACCTTGAAAATTTTACTTCTGGACATTTAAAAATGATCAAATTTCTTCTTATACAAATTCCAAATCCCTATAGCATGTAGTTGATAAAGGTTTGGTAGAAATTTATTCCCACAAGTTTACTACACAATTGATTTGACCACTGGTCTAATGAATGATTTGAAACAACCAATTGACTACCCACAGAGTTAATCCATGCATTTCTGGAAGTGGGGGGTTAAACCTCCAACATGATTTTTGTAACACCCCTGTTTCCCCCAGTTTGTAAATAAAACTATATTGTCCAAGAGACTATGGAAAAATCGATATGTGTGAATGTTTGATTTGATGGACCTTTGTGTAAGAGGTCAATGAATGTAATTTTTGTTATTAATAGGAAATGGATAAGTGTTGCATAACTGTTGAAAGGGGGGTTTTCCAAGAGAGACCACATATGCTATGAAAGATATAGTGATGGGAACTAGGAATAGTTGAGATAAACCCCACCAAACCAATACTTTGCTGGATTTAATGGCTTAGGACCTGAACAATCCTCTAACCCGAGAATGAATTACCAGTCAAGTTGGTAGGTGGGAAGAACTCCTCAAGAGTTAATGAGGGGATGGGGAAGAGCACCCATTGGGGAAGAGCACCCATTTGTATGGATTTTAGACCTAACCATAGACTGGGGAATTCAGGCCACATGAAATCTTGTTGAGGAATTCAAGAAAGGAAGGAGTGGCGGGCAGAGGAAGAGGGGCGAAGAGTGCAAAGATGAGAGACAAAAACTCTCGGGTTCAAGGAAGAACAAAAAAAAACACAAATGTGTTATGGTCGTAGGATGTGGCTAGAAGGGTTATGATACAAGCTAATGAATGAGGTTGTTGAGTGACTGAAGAAGTAATCAAGCAGGTCTCTTTTCTTGGTATAGATAAAACCTATTGCCAAGATCCCGTGGGAGGAGGAGAGTAACCTCTATCCCTAACTGTCGCTGAGCCGGGAGGAGGAGAGTAACCTCCATCCCTAATTGTTGTTGAGTCAGAAGAAAGGATTATATCTCAGAGAATCATGGTATAGCTTGGTGGTGGCCAGTGGTAAATCCATCAGGAGTGACTGAGCCTATGGTTGGGTGGAAACNNNNGAGTGACTGAGCCTATGGTTGGGTGGAAACGGGCACCCCTTTTAGCAGTCACATCACATCTTCAGGTTCTGATAAGTATTTTCATGCTTTGTGTATTGAACTGAAATAATGGATGAATGCATGGGTTTATATTTATGTATCTATAAATGGTTTATGTGTGGAATGGTCATGATATTTTCATGCATTAATCTCCTTGTGAACTTATGCTTATGACTGATAGTCTGTATGCCCCAACTTAGCCCTTGAGGCATCTTGGGACATAAGCCAATAGGATGACCGAAATAAGATATATTGTGTCAATCTGACCTTGTCCATCTGAAGAGGATATCGCTTTCAGACTCTTTGTTGTGCGACCAAGATTTCTTTCCCAAGTCCTTAACCATTTCATGATAAATCTCAGGAAGGATAGATAGGTTCAAGCTTTGAAAGGGGAGATATTTTCATTTGGAAGAAGAGCGGATGAGATCCATTCGGGAGGACCCATATGACCAACACTTAGGAACCTTAGGCTAAGCCTAAGGGATCCAAGCCCTCTTAGCTTCAGAACTTTGGAAGTCAGGAACTTCAGAGTATTGTCGACCTTACCAACCTTAAATTGGCCAAAGGAAACTAGGATATTTGGTTACCAGAAAGTTAACCAGCAATAGATGGTTTCCCTAGGGGTTATATGAACTCGTTTGATAGACTAAAATGGGATCCAACTACCCATGGAAAAGCATCATGAAATGTCGATCAAGAATTTTCTGGGTTCCCCACAACCATTGGATCTACATTGAGATAACTTTGGTGAAGTTATACTATGGGAGGATGGAGATGATATAGCATCAAACTATTTGAACATCAAAGTTACACAGTGAAGGAGAGCCATAGATTTTGGGAGATTGTTCGAAGCCCCATCTACCATGCGATCATTTAGGAGGAGGTGCCCACACATGGTACTTCGGCGAAGTATTGCTTCGAGAAAATGGAGTTGTAGTGAAGCCAAAACCCCCGAAGGTCAAAGCTGCGAAGTGATCAGGACCATCGATTTGGGAATCCTTTGGGTTCTCTCCTAGCCATCATATCTATGATGAAATCAACCCAACGTTTACTGTCTCGAGAGAATAAAGATGCTATAATGTCAAAACCCCCTAAGGTCGGATCTATGAAGTAATGTGGACTGTGGATCTAAGGATCCTTCGAGACTCACCTGACCATTCGATAGTGGGGATGCGTGGCACTAGCTCCCTCAGTTCCGACAGTGGACACTCTGGGGAATTTGAGGTGTGGTGTGTTGATAAGCTCTGAAGACGGAAGTGATGAGAGTCGTCGATTTGAGGAAGCTTCGAGACTATTTCTAACTTTCAGATCTAGGCTATGGTCAATGTGACACTGACAAACTTTGGGTGAAAAGAGGAGTTTGCATCACAAAATCCCCCAAGGACGGAGTCTCAAAGTGATATGAGTCATGGATCTATGGACCCACGTGTCCTGATCTTGACCGTGAAGATATGAGGGATGTTAGAAGGTTGTCATTCTGGGTGACGTGGTCACCAGGGTGATGTGGACCCATGATAGATGTGTTGCGTGTCACCTGGATTTGTGCATATCACCTACCCTACATACCTATTGGAACTAGATACGTGTCACCCCTGATGAGGGATCATGTCATCCCTGGCTCTTCCACATGTCAGCCCCTTGTACATGCCCGCCTAACCAGAGTGGTTGGTGGAGTAACCATAACTTCAAGACTCAGAAGGATTTGGGGTGTAGTATTATAGAGAGTCCAAAAGGCCCGAAGTGCGAAGGTCCATCCTAGTCGTTGGCTCCAGGGGACACATGTCACCATATCCTGTAATCCATAGGTTTAACACATCGGAAGGGAGTAGGTGTAAAAGGTTGAAGACTCTTGAAGTTGCAGGGAGCTGGAGGAGATCTGAACCATCCATCAATTGGGATGTGTGTCAATATATCGTCAACTCTAGAGGAGAGACAATCTAGAGGATTTGAAATATTGGTGCTTCGAAAATCCCTGAAGCTTGGAGTAATGAAGATGATCTCAATCGTTTGTCATTTGGGGATGTGTGGTGGGCGATCTATTACTCTAGAGGATAGCCACTTCGGAGAAAAGTGGAACAAGAACTCCCAAAGGCCCAAAGGTTGAAGTTCACCTGAGCCGTCGATCTCAAAGGACATTTGTCAGAAGATCTATCACTCAGGAGGAAGGCTCATTGGGAGAAGTCGAGAACTCCCGAAGGTCGAAGCACCAGATTTCATCATAACAGTTGGTAGTGGAGGACGCGTGTCAGGAGATCTGACACTCTGGAAGGGTTGCACTTCAAAAGTTTGTGTTTGTGAGTACTTTTGAATCTTCTGAAGCACAGAGTCCCGAAGTAATTGTAGGTCTTTGATATTGAAATAAAATGGGGACTGTTGATCTCCATAGCATACCCGAAATTCATCGATTCAACAGTTTAGGAGATTTTGTGGTGTCATAAGTTGAAAACATTTGGAGTCCAAATCTTTGATGTACCAAAATAGGTGCATGTTGTCTTGGCATCTGGTCATGGACCGGACTTGTATGTGATTGTAGCTAGAGAGAAGGGGCTAGTCCTGGAATTCAAATATGAAGGTTGAATGTTGAATTCCCCACTAACATGTGAGTTAGCCAAGGATCAAGCCCAGTTGTTGGATTGGTTGATCGATGGATTTCTGCCATAGATTTAGGAACGATGGAAGATCTGGGATATTGGAGAACTCGGGGAGAAACATATTGAGTCATAACCACATGGAAGCCCCATGGAATTGACCAATCAACACCCGAGGAACTTGGGAGAGGTATATTTTCCATTTCTGAGCTTGGTTTTAAGCATGGAGACCATGGTTGGAAATCTCTAGACAAGCATAATCTGATAGATATCCTGAATGGAGTGATTGATTACTTAAGGAGAACGAAATTTTTATGCCCCATTCCTTAAAAATCCTTTAAGGGGTTGGGTGTGTTACAATTTTTCTATGAAATAAAATGTTTGGTATGAGGTAAGGTGCACTAATATTCTGGCACTAATATCATCAATGATGGATGATATTAGTTCCAAAAAATTCAAAATTTTAATGTAAGGATAACTTACCCAAAATAAAGTCATAGGACCTCCAAATTTCTTGTTTACATACTATGATGTGTGGATAAGGTGCATAGGTTTTCTATATGGATTGGACGGTAAATAAGCATCCCCTGCACTTCCAATATCTTATTGATCTAAATATCATTTTTTCTTAAATCCAAGGAACAACATTTGGGGAAATAAGCTCATCTACCTCTTCAATGTCTACTAGAGTTTCCTAAGACTTGGAGGTCCATGCATCCTCATCAAAATTGAAAAATATGATCACAATTTCCTTCCATTAAAGACGGAATGTAAACTTTGTAAGATTTAGAGGTTTCATTGGAAACCACAAAGATACCCTTATAACTAGAAGGTTCCAAACTTAGTTATTTTCTAATTAGGAATATGAATATATATGGGACAATTGTAAACATGAATATGTGCTACTTAAGGATTCTCACATATGAATGTCTCTTCTAATGTCATTTCCTTAAAAAATATGAGGACACATGTTCAAATTGTAGATAGTTGTAATACATGCTTATTCCTAGAGACACATGAGTATATCTAGATCATGAATCATGGATTTCATTGTCTCTATCATGGATATGTTCTTCCCCTTTATAACCCCATTATACTAATGGTTTTAGGGTGTTACTAACTCCTCCTTAATTCCTACTTTCTTACAAAAAGTGTTGAAATCCTCAAAGGTATAACCCTCTCCATTTTTAGAACTTATCATCTTAATCTTCTTTCTTATTTGATTTTCTACAAGAGCCTCAAACTCTTGAAACTTCCCTAAGACCCCATCCTTGGTCTTACTAAAGTAAACCTAGGACTTCCTATAGGAATGATCAAGGAATGAAACATACTATATTTTACCTAATAAGGAGGATGGAAAGAATATATCTTAAGCTATGTTTTCTTCTAGGAAAATAATCCTTTACATGCTTATTGATTACAAATCCCTTGAATTTTACTTTCTTCTTAACCTTGAATTTCAACAATCCTTGAACTATGTGCTTCAATATTGGGAACATTTCATAGTGAAAAAGACCTGCCCTCTTGTGTGAAAGCTCACACAAGTTATCATTTTCATGCACGAGGGCTCTCACGGGATCTCTTTGCAACTTGTACACACCACCCTCTCAAATACCATTGGCCAAAAACCAATTAGGATCTAGGAATATCTTTCACATGAGGAAATGATAATCATCAAACTCAACAATAAATCCTAATTTAGTCCATCATTACTAAAATTCAAAAAACTCAACAATAAATCCTAATTTAGTCCATCATTACTAAAATTCAAAGGATATTCTTAGTTAAACTAGGTACATATAAAACACTAGTAAGATCAATTATATCACTTGATGGAATATGCAAAGAGATAGATCCCACGCCTACTACTAGATATGTGGCATCATCACAAATTTTACTTGCATGCCTTCCTCCAACTGTTGAAGTTTACTAAAGGCCCTCTCATTAGAGTCCATATGTTTGGAATATCCATTGTCCACACACCATCCAACACCAAAAATGGTGTTAAATTAAAGGGATGAGACAATGGATAAGAGTGTCTCAAGCTTGGATAAAACACTTCTATTGTTTTTTACTTTACCTTCCCCTTCTTCTCATGAAATTTAGAAGCATAGTGGCCAAACATATTAAACTTGAAACACTTGATATGGTTAAGGAGCTTCTTTCCCTAATTAGAGGAATATGAATCCCCTTTCTCCCCTTTTCAAAATTTCTTGGGTCCTCCCTTGTTGTTTGCTTTCTTCATATTGTTGATGATGGTAGGATTTTTCTCCTCCTCTATTCTTTTTAAAGGTGGGAAACGTTTTTACAACATATACCCCTCTAAGAAAAGGATACATAGAAGAAAACCCATTTAAGGCTATGGGAACAATCTTTTCACTCTTCACCCTTTCTCAAATTGTTACAAGATGATCATGTAGTTCAGTAATATTCATCAAGTATATGGCTACACTATCTATCTTTCTCTTTTCTGTGGTTTTAATTTTATTCCAGAATAGACTATTTAAATTCATACTCTCACTCTAATATAGAGTGACGATAGAATCACATATCTCCTTTCTCCTGGTATTTCTAATTGTGTGAGGGATAATGATCCACAAGTTGTCTTGGCCATCTTATTTTTATGTTCTACTAAAAACACATGATTGGTAGTCTCTACCATCTCCATAGAATACCAAAGATCATGGTCTTCCAACA
>CBVK0100718332.1:0-12870 GCA_900067695.1 Picea abies
AAAAATGAGGGGTTTTGGTGCCAGCAGTTGTCTCCATATCTATTGACCAATTACAATGTCTTGGATGGGGAACGAAGTAACCACTACAAGTAAAATTCAATTTCATTTCATGCTTACTTTTCCCTAAGTTGTTTTCTTTTTCCTTTATTCAAACCCACTTATATATGAAGCAATATCGTTCAATAGTCCAACAAAACTAGAATGGGAGGGGGACAACTAGTTTCTAACACAGTATTGGTTATTATGTTATGCTTGGAAATATCACTCAATAGTCTAACAAATCCAACATGGGATGGATCAAACACGTTTGGGTGGAATAGTTAGGTTTCATGTTGATCCCACATTTTGGTTGAACATGTTAGGTCTATGAGCATAAGCTAGATTTCTACACCTTCTCCTAACAATTGTACTTATTGCATTTACAACATTCTATATTTTGTGCAAGAACATGCCCATATTTTATCATCAAGATGGAGTTAGAGATTGCAATCTCTAACTACCTAATCCTGAACATGAACCTAACCCCTAATTGAATAACATGATAATCCAAATCCGCTAACCTATTACCCCCTAGAACCCACTAACATACCTTGGACCATGACCTACTACCCTGTAACCTACCCTCATGTGACTCCAAAACTCAAAATTTCTACTATATCTCACTTGCATGTTAGAGGTTCCCTATTCATGATGTCTTGTGTAGTAGCACATGGGCCTATGAATGGCCCATGAACCACAAAGACAAATGTTATGGTCTAAGACCCTAGTGCCAAGCCTCAAACCATGTCCTAAAAATCAATAAAAATCCCTAATGGATTGGCTTGGGGGTGACACATTCTCTATATTTCTACAATTGGATGGAACATTGTCCATACGTAGCTAGTGTCATGCACTGTCTTTGGTTGAAAGATAAGTGTTCTATTTCTATTAAATAATTCTACAAATTGCTTTGTTATTTTTTTCGTGGAATATATGCATCATTGTTATGGATAAATCCATCCTACGGATAAGCCATATCTCCCTTGGATCTTCCCTTGATCAAAGACAGACAAGAGGTATAGATATATATGGGGTTGTTGATAAAAAAGACTATTTTACGGTCTTAAGATCAAACACACGAGGATATGAATCCCCCTACGTTTTTAGGGAGGTGGTACTTCTCTTTGTATTATAAACAAAAATACAACAAAATATGAGAAGGACCACATTCTGTAAAGGCTAACATTCTCATTCAAAACAATACCTAAGATTGGAACCAAGCACCTTTTAAAAACAAACCATATATATACAATATTTTACAACATGGATTAAGAAAATAAGTATGATAAACAAAAGGTTGACATTTCCATCACAACATTTATCAAGACAGTAAAAAGGTATCCACAGTAAAGGGACAAGGAAAATGGACCACATATGAAAGAGAACTTTAAATGACCATTCCATTAAACACCAAAAATATTATGATGGATAAAACATTTGGAAACTTGAGCTTCAAGTCAAAGTATTTGAGAATACAATAATGTAGTATCCCAAGTAGTTCTCTCAGATTCTCAAAAAATCATATAATTATTTAAATACAAATTAAATATATTTAAAGAAAATATATGTATTTGTCCTTCAAAGAGGACTCGGATTGGGCTCCCACAGACCATAAATTGTAAATACCTGGAAGATAAGAGGAAAACATTCAAGGGTCAGCCTAATTTTCATAAGATACTGGGAAACAAAAGCAATATGATGAATGAATATAGAAGAAATAGACAGAAAGGGGGAGCAAGGTTGTTTCTTGACTCACTATGATGAAAAGTACTGATAAAAAACCACTTTCTTACAACTGATGCCTTTATGGGTGCATGTTGTGGTTGAGGTGGCATAACCTCTATAACTGCTTATTGATTTTTCAGTTCGGTAATTTTGATTAATGCCGTTTTCAACCACTCTTCACTATATTCACTTAAAGGTGCTACGATAATTTCATGCTTAGTTTTAATTTCAAATAGTTGATTTTCAAATTCCCTCAGACCCATCTCCAATTGATGAAACATGTTGACAACTTCATCATTCCTATTGATATATTGAACTAACCATTTTTCAACTTTCTCTTCATAAAAGTCTATAGTTTTGGTAAATTCATTTGTCGAGACAACTTTTAATTCATTAAGTTGTCCCATTAAAGATTATTTTGATAAAATTATGGTATCCATCAATAAATTGAAACCATTTAGTTCCTTTGTAATACCAACATGTTTCAGAAACAAATCACTCTTTTATTATTCAGGACATTATTTTTTGTTTATCATTTCTTTTAATTCTTTAATTATTCTTAGCCAACATACATTGATCTGCTTCATCTGATAAGGTGAAGGGATTATTTTTTCTTTCCTATGAGCTTGATTTAATCTTGAGACCTTAGTTGAAAATGTATTCATAGCTTCCTTGAAAAACCCTTCATCATTTTCTAAGTCCTTTTGCAAGTATTCTTTGAAATTCTGTATTCTAGATGAAAAGCTAGCAATACTTTAGGAAAGCTCCCAAATTTATTGGATTATATCAATTCTCTTATGTATGAAATCACCAACACATTTTCTTATAGCTTGCAATAAGCTAGATGAGTCTTTGTATTTTATGTTTCTTTCTGGGGTATCCTCTAACACAAGTCTAGGTTGGATTGAACTCAAAGGTTTAGGAAACAATGGTCCTAGTACCAAGGAAAATTCTAATTCTTTTATCCTCCTCTTCAACTTTGAATTTTCTTTTTCGATATTATCAATAGATTGCTTCAAGGCCTCTCCAGTAACTCCATGGAAGTTTGCATTTTTTATGGTGCTACTCCATCAAAGTCAATTGAATATTTTTGTCTTTCTGATGATGTTTTATTCTTAGTATTCATGTTTTCCAGTAACAATTTCTTTGTCTCATGATTGTATGCCACTTGGTGCAAAGTAATAGATTCCTCTTCAAATATTTTTGGATCCTGGGTAATTATAGCATTAACAATTTCCCTAGTTTCCAATAAAATTTGTGCAGATCAACTAAGTTCTTCAATGAACTCTTCTATTTCCATTGTGTGTGGAATCTCCTAGACTTCAGGTATGATTAACCTTGATGATGATCTATTCCTCTTTATTTTCACATAAGTATATGCAATATGTGATTTTTCAATATTTTTTCTAGGTGTTTATTTATCTCCACTGTCGTATAACCCTCCAATTGATACTTTTTGGGTTTCCATTCCTCTAGTTTTATTATTTGTTCTTGATGGAGTGCTTCTTTGGGATGTTGTTGGTGAATTAGGGTTTTTATTTGTCACTTCCCTATCGTGATATATGTGACCTTCATTGGTGATATTTATTTCTCATGTGTCATTTGAACCTTAGTAAGCCACAATTTCATGAATATTTAAATTATCTCTGCCACCCTCCTGAAACTATTCAATTTTAGTGAAATGTGATCTTTGAGTCAAATGGAACAGTTAAATTGTCTAGCAATTTTAATGTACAATGAAAATGGAGTTATTTAGGATGACATTCTCCGAATTTTGGTGAGTATATGTTAAAAATTATTTATGTTTTTTTTGTCGATAAAAAAACGTGGGAGTATTATAGTCTGTGCGATCGATGCTTAATGTATGATAGATTTAAGATAAGCCCATCATAATAGTGTTAGAATAATGCTTACAATAGAATTGGTTTGGGTTTGAGTTTGTTATGAATAGTTGATATATTATCTCAACTATCTCGATTGTGTAGTTAAGACAGTTATCTATCTTAATCTACTTGTAATTGTATTTATATTTTGACTATATGTAATGGAAAATATTTGTGGTGTGCATCTTGATTTGCAATTTGGTATCAGGGCTAAGTTATTTGGGCTTATCTCCCTTACGAGAGGGCCTAGGAAGATGCAATTAGAATAGTTGTCTATATGATTTTCCAATGTTTGTTTGAGTGTGAGAAGGATTCACAATCCATCCATTCGCGTTAGCTCTCTGATGTCCAGTGAGTCTGTTCGCATTAGTTGGCCGATGTCCAGCACGTGTGTTCGTGCTAACTGTCTATTTTCTAGTGAGAAAGGAGGTTCCGCCATTCCAAGATTAAAATAACCATAGTTGTTGGTTTGTCTGTGAGAGTGTGTTGTTGGAATTCAAATTTGAATCACTAAAGCATGCAGATCCATTGAAATCATCATGTCTACATCTAGCTTGGACTGTGGTATCTATTTCTTTCTTGGAGGAATGAGCATTTTTCATACAAATACTTTTACATGAAATTGATTTGAAAGAACAACACTTTATTCAATGAATTCCCAAATAAAATGACTTGGGGTAGAAATTGATATATGGAAAATGGAGAATCTGAATAATGAAATACCTTTCCAAGATCAATGATTGCATGGAGACCAACATGGATCCATGCCTGTGTGTTTTATTTGATATTTATGTTATATGAATGGTGGTGGTGAAATAATTAATGGCCATTCAAAGAACTGTGCCCGACGAGTCCATTAGAAGCAAAGAGGGGCAAATAATTGTATTATCCAGAACAAATAATTGTACAGAATAACATAGTTAAAATCAGTGGTTCTTAATGTACGTTGATGACACAAGAACACCTCACTGGTTTGGTTATGTATAGTATGTTATATGTCGATGGGTCTTGTTGTGCTTCGAGCTTCAAGAGCATTAATTACATGTTATTTTTATGAGATTCTTGTGTGTTACAGAGGTCAAGTTGTATGATTGACTGCTAAAAATATCTAGTAATTAGATCACTATCCTATATAACTGTCAAAATTTTCTCTTCAGTGGAATTCTACAAATGGTAGTGTATCCATAGCATAATTTAGTATCGAGATTGTCCTTGAGGAGGTCAAGAAGCATCAATTCTACAAATTTGTCAATGAGGGCTAGAAGTTTTGTTGTCTTAAATGAGTTGAAAGGGAAGCTCAAAATTGTGGAGAAGAAAGAGTCTATATCGGAAGATTTCAAAGTGGATAGGAGTGTTGATGAAGACCATATCAAGACAAATATCTATGTTTAAATTTGACTATTGTAATTATGATATAATATTTTTAATGTAAGCATTATGAGAGGGTGTTGGAATAATGATTACAATAGAATTGTTTTGGTTTTGAGTTTGTTACGGATGATATTATCTCAACTATCTCGATTGTGTAGTTAAGATAGATATCTATCTTAATCTACTTGTAATTGTATTTATATTCCGATTAATACATAATCGAAAAAAAAAATTGGTGTGCATTTTGATAAGAGCTTCATTTGGTGATTATATATTAAAAATCATTTATGTTTTCTTTTCTGATGAAAAAATGTGGGAGTATTATAGTATGTGTGGTGGATGCTTAGCATATGGAGGATTTAAGATAAGACCATCATAATAGTTGGAATTTGTTTGTAATACATTTTATAACTTGTGTTGTGAGATTATCAAGTTGAGTTTCGAAAATTTGTGCAAACGTCGCATTCTCAAATGTCAACTGCTCTCTTTAGTGCAGTGACTGATCATGATGATCACAAGGTGAGTGTGGTGTCTAACGTTCCACAAAGAATTGACCATATATTTGAAGCAATATTAAGTGACTTTGAATTTCAATTAAGCAACTAAAATGACTTTATGGAATTTGTGCAGATTGAGTTCAAGAAAGTAGTGTGACATATTTTAAAAAATCTTATTGTGACTTATATCCCTGCAACAACCACATCTGAATATACTATCAAGATAGAAAATATCCTTTCATACGGTGTAATATTGATGTGCTTTATCCCCTACAGTATTAGTTTTCATATAATATTTGAGGCAGGCAACAATCCTGCCAAATATCTGGAATATGGAAGCGAAAATGGAATGAGATCATGTATGTTAGATATATTCATGTGGATAGAAGATTAAAAATTGTTTGACTTTGAAAATGTCTACAACGATGTCACCATATATTTCTCATCGCCTAGTTGGGGGGACAATTTGGATAAAGGATGGATAGTACTGTTGGCAAAACAAATAGAGAGTTTATAAATTTTCAAGCAATTCATGCTAGAGTTAAAATCAATGAATGGTATTCAGTGTAAACGAGGCACGTGAAAGTATGAGTTAAAGGATACAACAAATATTTATTTGATCAAATTACTTTCCTACAGTAGGACCGTTGTAGTCGTTCAAGAGTGGGGATGTCAACAATCCCTCTAACTATAAGACCATAATGATAAACCCCTTGTTTGTGAAGTTATTTGTAAGTATGCTAGAAAATAGAATCAACAAGTGGGCGGAAGAAGGGGATAAGTATGCTAAAGGGAAAGCAGGTTTCAAACCTAAACACTCAATGATTGATCACGGTATAAATATAAGGCACATCATTGAAAACGTGTGGGAGAAAAAAGAGGAAGCCTTTTGTTTCTTTGTCAATTTCAAAAAATATTTTGACACAGTCCCTAGAGATAAGCTTTGGCATAGAATGGAAGAACTTGGGGTTCCTATACATCTTAGAGAAGCCATCCATAGGCTATATGAGGAGGTTAAAGTCAAAATCAAAATGTCAGCTGGTATCTTCGAAATTTTTAGGAGTGATATTGGGGTCAAGCAAGGGTGCCCATTGTCCCCTACCCTCTTTGGCTTATATATTGACAAACTTGAAGAGTGGTTAAACTCACAGGAGGGTGATGGTGCTCTTTTGGGTGATTTTTTGATAAGGCTTCTTTTTTATGCAGATGACCTTATTTTGATTGCTAAATCTGCTCTTGGGTTGCAAGAACACTTAATTTACCTTGAGCGCTTTTGTAGTATAGTGGGAATGCAAGTCAATACTAGAAAGATGAAAGGGGTAATTTTTTCTAGCAAAAGAAAACATAAGAAACATAAGTTCTACTTTGAAGGAAACACCCTTGAAGAAGTGGAAGATCACAAATACCTCAGAATTGACTTCAACAAAAATCTAAGTTGGGAAGGCTGCAGAAAGAAAAGAACTTTGGGAGGTTGGAAAGCGTTCTATGATTTTCAAAATAGATGCAGAGAATAAGAGCTATGGGATTGGAAGACTATGCAAACTCTCTTTGGGATTTTAGTGATCTTGGTGGTTCTATATGGTTGTGATGTGTGGGCTAGCAACACATCTGAATTACAGTGGAAATAAATTGAGAAGATTAAAAAATGCTTGATCACAAACAAGTTTAAAATTAAAAGGTTAGTCCCTTATGATATCATGCTGAGTGAAATGGGGGCTGCCCCTATTGAAGAAATTTCTATGGTGCGTCTCATAAGATATCTAAAAAAAATTGAGCAAATGGAAGACAGTCGGTGGCCTAAGGTCGTCTTCAATGACATATTGTGAAAAAGGAAGAAGACATGGATGAGACAAAATATTAAATGACTTATTAAATGGGATATCCACTTGAACAAGTGCCCTACAAACAATAAAGATATAAAGGATTTTTTTATTGATAGGTTCCACAAGAGAACTTGGGATAAAGGGCTCGGGAGAAAGAAAGAGTATTGTATTGAAGAGTTTAACCCCACATACAATCATCATCAAAAAGCATATATCAGGGATAATATATCTTGGAGAGATAAAATGATTATTTCCCAATTAAGAACCAATTCCCATCAACTCCGTTGTGAAACTGGGCACTGGAAAAGACCAAAAGAAGCTTGGGAAGAAAGGGTGTGTGTGTTATGCACCTCCAGAAAAGTGGAAAAAAAAAGAATTTCATTTTAGAGTGTGAAAATTTCAAAGATAGCAGGCAAAACTATATAAATATCTTGACAGCTAGCTCTTGGAATGACTTATTCAGTGAGGGGACAATGGAGAAACTAGGGGAGCTCATCATCAAGTTGAACAAGAAAAGGGCTGAATTGTTGAAATCAATGTGTGAAGTGGTTTGTCCCATAGTCTATTGTTATCCTCGTGGATGTTAAAATTACTTATTATTCTTCATTAATTTATAAGGAACAAAAAAATAGGGCCGTACTGTTGTAATCATTGTTCTTTTTAATGCTAATTTATGTAAGTATTTTTTTTTACGAGAGTGTATTTTTATTATTGTTTTTTTTTTTTAAATTGAATGGATTTTTCTTTTCTTTTTAATGATTAATGGAGAATTATCTAATATAGAATATAAGATCTCACCATTTACTTCATACTAAACCTTGAACAAAACAACAAATCTCCCTTCGGTGAATTCCCTCCTTCTGCGTCCTTCCTTGTCACCTTGGATACTGGAAAAAATGAGCCACTTCTCCTTTTTCTTCATAACCAAGAAACTTGTGGTATTGTCACCTTGGATACTAGAAAAATCGAACCACATCTCCCTTTTTCTTCATAACCAATAAACTTGCAGTACTGCCAAGTTCTCCTTGCGTCAGTTTGAATAGTCTCCTTGCCTTAGACAAATTACTTACTCAAGACTTCCATTCCATGATGCCAAATGACTCCTTCAGTTGGGTTTTATAGGTGTGCTCCCAATGAACCTTCCCTTTCACAACAATGATATGCTACCCTTTTTTCGGTCAAGCTAACATTGCGAATAGGTGTGCGTCGCTTTGGTGAGTCGACCGACTCACCCAAGCACACTTTTTGCAACTTGGTCAACTTTTCCAATTTCAGTTTTTGGCGCCCAAGTCTTCTTCCTTGGTCCACATTCATCACATGAACCACTCTTTCCAACTTCCCTTGGAATGGAAAGCGCCCAAGTTGTCCAAGTTTCCTAGGGTCTGTTTCTCTTTGTCGTTTATCTGAATCCCCTTGGCATGTGCTAGTGCACCCAAAGCATGGAGCCTCTGCAACCTTCGATTCAACATTCAGTCAGTTGGGAGCTCATGCTTCTATAGTGCCCTTCATCCAATGTGTCTATCCTCAATCGTCCATCTTTGGTGTGGGCACCCATGGTCACCATGGGGTGCCCACCCAACTCACCACCTCCATCACAAGTTAAGTCTTGGTAAGTTGTCGTCAGCACAAAAGTGAATGAATATCCTAACTCGCATATAAATAGGTTGGGAACTGTTAGGACCACACAATGTACCTTTCTGCCCATACGTTTTTCCACTATTACACTCTTGATCACTCAAATTTAAACTCATTTTATCACTTTATCCTATCTTTCCAAAAATATATAACGTCTCTTCTCTTTACTATATGTTTAATCTGTTTTGCATATAATTTCACATCACTCTCGTACTTAACCATTGATTAGAAATGTATAAGTGTTGAAACAGTTCAAACTGCAGATTAGCATTTGAGGCCTGTCATTGAAACAACAATTCACAGAAGCTGTTACATAGTCCATGGTCGACGATGCTGAAACACAAAAGCTATTACACAGTCCATGGTCGATGATGATGAAACACAGAAGATATTACACAGTTCATGATCAATGATGCTGAGGAAGCTGTTACACAGTCCATGATCACGATGTTGAAACATAGAGGAAGTTGTTACACAGTCCATGACTGACGATGCTGAAACACAGAGGAAGACGTTACACAGTCCGCGGTCAACAACAACTCACACAGATTGACTACAATAGCTGCACCGTGAGCCAAGCACCAACCATCGCTACTGCTTGGGAAGTGCTGAAACAGTCAGAACACAAATCCCATGGCTAAAACAGCCTATGATTTGCGATGTTGAAATACAACAGCAGAAACAAGAAAGAGTTGTTACTCCACCGTAACAACAACACCTCACTCAACACTTGTAATAGAATTTTGTTGCGGGAAACTAGGATATCCTATTCCAGTTTAGAAAGTTGATCTGACTAAGAATAGGAATCAGATACATCTATAATTTTTGATCAATTGTATCGAAAGGATTCCCTCTTTAAATAAGAGGAAATCATCATTCGAGGGGATCTCTAGTTTTTGTACTAAGAAAGTTTCACAGAGAAGGATGTACTTCATTTTCAGATTGTAATATGATACAATGATAGATGAATAAAATACTATTTTGAGCATCCTTCTCTAGCCTCTTCGTCTCAGGGGAATCTTGTGAGAAGGGAGGGCCCACCTTCTTCACAAGATTCACCCGTTAGTGTAAGTGTGCTAATCAGAGACTGGTGCTGAAGGTTCCTTCTTAAGGGAAGGAATTAGGGTCCTGTTCTCTGTTAGAAGTAGTCAGCTTTCAATTATTTTCATCAGTGTGCTAATCAGAGACTAGTGCTGAAGGTTCCTTCTTAAGGGAAGGAATTAGGGTCCTGTTCTCTGTTAGAAGTAGTCATCTTTCAATTATTTTCAGAAGTGTGCTAATCAGAGACTGGTGCTGAAGGTTCCTGCTTAAGGGAAGGAATTAGGGTCCTGTTCTCTGTTAGAAGTAGTCAGCTTTCAATTATTTTCATGAGTGTGCTAATCAGATACTGGTGTTGAAGGTTCCTGCTTAAGGGAAGGAATTAGGGTCCTGTTCTCTGTTAGAATAGTTAGCCTTCAATGCATTAATGAGTTCATGAAAGTGTGTTAATCAGAAACAAAGCACTGAAGTTCCTGCTTGGGAATAGGGTCATGTTCTCTGGTTATAGAATAGTTGGTATTTTCTGTTGCAGTATCTTGTGTTATTTTAATGTAATCCGGGATTCTTCAATTAATCATTTCTTTAAACTTTGATCTCTGCAATAAGTAGATTGTTTTTCTGTAATTCAAGCTAGAACTTCAGTTCATTCAAGGCAAGTGTGATTAATATAGTTTCCTTTACTACAACTCTAGGTTTCTTTTGAAATTGAGCATATATAGTGCATGGTTACCTTTGAAATAAACAAACTTCCCTGGGTTGACAATTTATGTAGCACTTGATTGTTTAAATTAATTAAGAAATTATAGTGACCAACATTTTGGCGTCGTTGCTGGGGAAGGTAATTTTAGATTTCAAAAGCACTTATGATTTTTTAGATACAAAGATTGCATGAGAGGACACGGAGACCCCAAAGACACTGACCCTATAGGTGGTAAGGGAAAAGGAAAAGGAGGAAGAAAGAATTACATTGACGAGATTATATCAAAGTCTGAATCTGCTGCTCAACGACCAAACCTTCGAAAACAAAAATCCCAGCCTTCATTTCAAGAAAACTTTGAAACAGGGAAGGAATTTTGGAGTCTTGAGACAGTTCATAAACCAACAGGAAACATTGAGGATAGAGCAAGCACAATAGGGGAATAGACAGAAGAAAACATGGATGAGTACAATGAAGAATTTCATCACGAAGAACAGGCATGTCCTGAAGGAGAGGTAAATGATGAAAACTCTTTCTCTACATTAGGATTTCCTATTGGCGATCTTCCTAGAGGAGTAGCCCCCATGAAGAACATTCCACCCTCAACACTACCTAATTTTCATGGTTTATCATCAGAAGATCCTGATGAATTCCTTTTTGAGTTTGATATATTATGCAGAAGTTATGATTACGTTTCCAATGCTAAAAAATTAAAGCTATTTCCAGCAACACTAAAAGGAAATGCACTAAGATGGTTTATGAGTCTTGGAGGCCATGTAATCACAACATGGGACCAAATGAAACATAAATTCCTTTATAAATACCAGGACTATTGCCGAACAAGAGAAAAGAGGGAGGATCTATTCAAGATGATGCAGAAAGAGGATGAAAATCTGAAGGACTTTGTAGAAAGGCTACAGTATAATCTACAAAGATCTAGTCACCCCAATGCAAGTAAAGATATTCTCAAAACTATATTATTAAAAGGAGTAAGGGATGACTATCTAGATATGCTGAATATGCTTGGAAAAGGGGACATATCTAAGGAATCATATGATGAAATTGTTAATTTATGCAAAATATGTTCAAGAGGAGCTTCAAGGAATAGATCAAACAACAGGGACACCACATTCTCAAGAGTCCAAAAATCAGCCAGTTGGGGAGCAACAAGAGCAGAGATAGGTAATTTACTCGAAGGTTTTAAAACTGAAATGTTAAGCTCTTTTGCCTCACAAATTGACACCCTACAGATTCAAAAGAAGCAAGCAGAAGCAGAAGCAACCCTATCCATCTTTTGTTCTCAATGCAGAGACAAGCACCCACGGAGGGAATGTCCATTGAAAAAAAATCCAATCTGCACCATCTGTGATAAAGATCATGAAACCCAACAATGTCCATCTTTACCAGGGATCAAGGCAGCATTACAACCAATGGACAAAGAAGTTGAAGCTGTCTATCTGTTGACACAGAGAAGGCAATGGTAACCGCGGGGACAAGGTATGAATCCTAACATGCCATTTACATCTTCTAGTCGTTGGAATAATTATCCTTCTTTCAACCAAATGAGTTACCCCCGTATAATCAAATGCAATACACTAATCAAATGAATTACCCACCCATGCAACAAACTAACCCACCCTTTGTTGATCCATCAATGTGGACTCCTTGACCTCCACAACAACAACAACCATATCAGAACCAATGGAATCAAAATTGGAGAGGACAACAACCCCCCTTCCAAAATCAATTACCTCAATCGCAATTCCTACAACCACTCTCCTTACTAGCAGGTACTCCATCGAACAATCAAATGATGAGACCCCAACTACCTATACTGTTGGCAAATATTGAACAAGCAACGAATGCATGTTGATGATTGTTGTCTTTGATGGCAACAACAGAAATGGAAGGATATGCAGAATTTGGGGATTTGGACGTAAAAGCACAGGAGGAACAACATTGAAGAAAACATGTGCATTGAAGAAAACGCGCGCAACAGAAGTTTACAAAGAAGAAAGAAGATGGTGACTGTTGGATCCCATCCAAATTTCCCGAAAGACCAATAGCCGTCAGATCTGCAGAAGTTGCAAGGGAGATAAGCCATCGGAGAATCGGGGATCGGGATTTCATAATGCAAAGAACAATGACAAAGAAAACCCCGA
>CBVK0100718364.1:0-13848 GCA_900067695.1 Picea abies
AAATAAATTATGGATTTGAGAGGGTTGATAGAAAGGTCAACCACAGAGACAAGAGAATACTATAGTGGTAAGCCCAATGAATCTCTACAACATACAATTTGGAGACCAGGAGGAAATTCTACAGCAACAGGAGAACAACAAAAGTCAAGAAGAGGAGAAAATGGGCAACTCTGAGTCAAAGTTTGGGACCCTGGGGGATCTCAACAGTAGCAGCAGCAAATCCATGAGCATGAGCTCATGATTTTTGTCAGTAGGGGAGTATGATGCAGGAGCATCATCATCATCATTTAATGAATCTTGGTGGAAAATGACTCGGCATCCAGCGCAACACACTTTAACTGGTTTGGATCCCAAGGAGGGTGTGTCACTTTAATTTAACACACTTTAACTGGTTTGGATCCCAAGGAGGGTGTGTCACTTTAATTTTAATACATTTGATATTAAAGATATGATGATATATTTAGGCTAGAGCCATTGTATATGCTCCAAGAGGTTGTAATTGTCTTTAATTCCTGTAGGAATGTACATATTTTGAGTGCTGACTCATATCTAAATTATAATTGTTCATTTACTGCAATAATCTTAGTGGTAGGATGCTTTTAATTTTGATGTGAAAGAACTAGAATAGTCTAGAGGGAAGGCTCGAGAAGCCCCTTCATGTATAAATCAATGTATTATATGCCGATAAGAGGTTCATGCTGAAGGTTGTTGAAAATTTTCTAAGTTATTGTTGGAGAAATATAGACTAGAGGAGAATTGCTTTCAAATCTTTGGGACTGTGAATTTGTTTATCTCTGTGAAACTAGATAAATGTTATGTGGGTATCTATGTGTTTGTGTGTGTGCATCTAATTGTTTTATTAAATGAGTCCTTAATTTAGTTATAAGTTTCAATTGTTTCTCTTCTGAGAATCACAGTGCAAGGAGTGCACAGTGCCAACGCAAGGAGTGTGGAGGCCGAACTATTTATAGGTTCAGAAGCTCAGGAGAGATAGTACAGGTTTGCGTAGAGCAAGAGAAAGGAGTGCACCTACACTCAGAGCAGTGTAAAAGCTCAAAGGGGAGACCAATGCAAAGAGTGGACAGAGGTAACACTTTGTTAAGTGTTGATAAAGCTCGGGAAAGTTAGCATAAGGAGTGAGCCAGAGTTTGAGTCATTTAAGTGACAAAGCTAAGGGGGGGATAGAAAGCATAAGTCCCCAAGAGGAGAATTCCTTTACTTAGAGTTGAACGAGCAAGATATGTTCGGCAGGAGTGGTAATACCCCCCCAGTCGTTCGATTGGGAGAAGGAGCAAGGTCTTTAAGTGCTAAGTTCTTCATACTTCGTTGCTCCGGTATTTTTCAAGTTGTTTGTTGCAAGGTAGGCCCGGAGCCTCGAAGCTTCGAAGTCCCAGAGCGAATATCCACCGTAGATTTGTAGGTGAGTGCGAGTCGTTGAATCCCCGAGTGATTCGTCGATTCGACACTACGGGGAAGTTTGGTCATTGTTGCACGAGGTAAAGAATCTTCCGAAGCTCTGGAGCCCAGAGCTAATCTCGACCGTCAATTAGTGAGAAGATGGGAACTATACGTCTCAAGCCATTCAGAATTCGATTGTCCGAGAGGTCTTGGGTGATAGTTGTTGGAGTTGGGAAACTCCCGAAGCCTAGAGTCTCGGAGCACCGAATAGCCCTTTTTCCAAACACTCAGTCACAAACTGTGGTCGCATGCACGGGTTTCTTTGACCAAAGTAACCCTTGCAAATTTAAATTTCACGCCTAGTTATTGTGAATCATGTGGGTAAGTTAATTGTAGGGGTTGGTGGGACCCCAAGAGCCACTCCGACTCCTATTTAGTTTGATCCTAGACCGAGAGGTCACACAGGCCCATAAGGGGTTTGCATAACAAGGGCATGTGGTTTTAAATGGCCACAACTATGGCATGTGGGCACAAGATATGGAAATGTTATTAAAGAGTAAAACACTTTGGAAATATATAAAGACTTCAATTCTAGACCCTAAGGATGAACACAAGAAGTCCATTATTAATGGGAAGAAGGACAAGGTTGTTAGAGTCATGCTTACCTACATCTCTGAGGAGATTCACTTTCATACTAGTAGGATCAATTGTTTGGATCGTGTTTGGAAGGAGTTGAAGACTCTACTTGACAAGATTGACAAAAGTCAAGTTAAATAAACTGATAAAGGGTTGATGTCTCTTAAGTCTCTCTCCTATGACATGATTGAAGATTATTTGGCTTGCGTGAAAGAGTTATAGTTGAAGTTGGGTGTGTTACCCCCCCAGCCTAGGGGTAATTAAGGAGATGATGTCTCGAGGCCCATAGTAGCAGACATGGAGTGTCAAGAGCCAGATTGATCAGCATAGCCCAATCGAGAAGATATAGCCCCTCCTCTCCACCATGCATCACCGTTCATCATCAACAACGTAGCAACGTCCTCCATACCAGCCTAACTCGGAAAGGATAATAGGATTTGCTTCATGAGATAGCAAGTACAGTCTCATGGTAAGTGTCACTTTAGTATTTGAAGCATTTGAGCATGTTACAAAGAGTCATTTCTTGATTATGGAACATTTTCTTGGAAATTATGTATTTTGCCTCATTTCACCTTGGTGGTTGACATGGTATCCTGGTAAGTTGGTCACCCTCGGGAAAAGGCTTGCCAATTCACACACTTACATGACCTAAATTGGTTCTCACCTGGGAAACACCCCAAACTTAAGGAGGATTATCCTAATAGGACATCCTGAGACCTTCTCCAAACCTGACTTGCTAAACTGCATAATGTCTTTGAGCATTTGTCTGGGTAAAAGGGGGTTTGATGCACATGTTTGGGTAATTTGATTATTAGATGTGATTGACATTGATATGATCCATGTGACTTATGAGCCCCTGGAGGGTGTACTTGTTATTACTGCAGGACTTTACCCGGTGGACAAGTACATATGGGGGAATGATTAGGTTGGACCTCCATGGGGTTGAAAGCCCAACGGATGGATGTTGTGAACCCACTAGGGGGAAAGAGAAACCAGAGGCTTTCACTAGGAAGAAAGAAGGACGTTGCACCAGGGACACTCCCACAGACCTAGACCTAGGGGGGTTTTTCTTTTCCACCTGGATGTTGACCCTCGAGAGCACTTGATGTCATCATTTTGACCCTGGCGACATCCAGAGTTAGGGTTTGCACTCATTATGGGAAGTTGTGTGCTAGTTGGCACATGTGGAAGCATTGAGGGCCTTTGGAGGCCAAAAGTTTTGCACTTGAGGCCTAACGTTCGACCTTAGGGGCCTAACGTCACCCTTGAAGATGAAATTAAGGTTTAATTAATGTTATTTATGTAAAAAATGGATTTTAATGTAATTTGGCCAAGTTGGCCTTTTTATGACCTAAATGTTATTAAAGTTCATTGATATTGTATAAATAAGAGAGAAAAACTCTCATTTTTAGGACAATCTCTCATCACACAAGTGGTGAAGTCTGAAATTTGTGCCCTCTTTAAGGGTTATTGGCTGAAATTTTAGGTGCACTTCTTAGAGGAGGCTAAATTTTGATGTATCTTGGTTATTTTTCATGCTGGAAGATCTTCAACTAGGGTTTGAGCTTGATTATTCTTGGTGAAGTAAGGAGAAAATATGCATTTTGTTTATGTTGATGAATTTTTGTGGTAAATTTTACTTATTTCATGTTAAAGATTATGAAATTGCTTGCTTGAAACCCTATGAGAAAGACATAAGTTATTATCTTTTTCTCTATAATCTTCCACTTGTTAAGATTTCTTAAAGAGCACCTTGTCTAGAAGTAGATACTAGAGCCCTATTATTGTAGCACTCTAGTAATCCTACTCCACTTTCCTTTTGCATATTTTATTTCAAATTGTCTAAGGAAAAGAAAAATTGCTAGGGCCTAAGTTTCCTTACTTTCTAGCAATTGTCTCTCTAGGACTTGGATGTTTGAGGCCTTAGGTTACTAACACCTCTTTCATCTTTTCCATCTCCTTGGACTAAGTATTATCATTGCTACTTGTCCCTAAGATTTGTTGTTGCTATCATTGAATCCATTACCCTATAAGGCACTAGTCTACTCACTACAAGTGATTGATTGATCAAACAACTTTCAAATTATCTTCCTTGGAACATTACTAACTTCTACTAACTTTAAACTAGACTAATTCATTGACTAACTTGTTGTCATTTCAAAAGATTTCTACAACCATCTAACAACAACAAATTGATCTTAAAGGTGACATGTTATGCTAGCTAGACCATGCCAAATCTGCTTGTGACCATCTAATATCAATTTTCCTAGTTGAATCTATTGTTTCTAGTCTATTCTCGGGCATTTTGAAGCATAGGTATTGTGGTTGTTACAAATTTATTATTAATATTATAAACTGTTGTATTGCTTCAATTTTGTATCAGCTAGTCTAGTTTTCAAGAGTTCATTGTCTTATGAAGCATTAACATCACTTTAGTACTTGGAAAGTGTCCATATTTTCTATTTTGTTGTCTTGTTATGGGTAGGTACACAATATTATTATATTGCTTCATCTCCATAAGACATCACAAGGACTTTCTTTTAAACTGAGTGACCAATGATAGGGGGGGTTTTCTTGCTTCTCTTGCTTAGTCATTTCCCTTTTAGGTCATTGGGGACGTCTCCCCGGGGGTAACTTGAGATACTCCTAAATAGAAAGGGGTTTCCTATTAAGGTGACACTGATAGGTCACCCCCTTGTTACACCAATCTCGCATTTCTTTCCTTGGGCTTTGGGCAAGTACAGATTGTGCGATAACATTTTGGTGCCATTGTCGAGGAACACTAAGTCAATATTCCTCAACGACACTTTTTAGTAAGCCTTTCTCTCAAAGCCTTTATCTTACGAAGCTTACCTGGCGACTGCACTGAGGTGGATCCCTTAATCCCTTTGATAGTTTCAAGAAAATTATCTAGCGACTCCACAAAGCTCAAGGAGGTATACCAATACTCCCAAGTCTTATAGAAGAAAACCTCGTGGAGACTCTCTTATAGTAAAATCATTATTTGGAGGCAATATTCCCTTAAACACAATGTCTAACGCTTAGACTCTATAACACACTTGACCCCTAGATGCTCTTTTAAAGGGTGGGGCATCATTTTTCTTTTTTCTTAACTATCTCGAATCTTAGATCCTGGATTTCTATCACGTCCTTCTCGTCCATCATTACCCAATCACTTCCTTCATGCTCAACACCGAACTCTGGGATAGAATTAATATTCCTCTATAATATTAGTGGTAGAGGGATTCGATGCTTTTAGCACCTCGATGCTTCGACACTTCGACACCTTTGACCTTTGGGACTTCACTCTCCAATTTCCCTGAATTGCTCTATCACCGAAGTGATAGATCTGACACCACATGTCCACAAAATCGATGGCTAGGATTTAGCTTCTTACCTTTGGAGCTTTGGACGACTTCTGGTTGACGCTCCACTTCCTAATTAGCTTTTTCCCGAAATCCATGATCTAGTGACGCGTGTCCTTCCCAGATCGACGATCACGATGGGCTTCGCAAATTCGGGCTTCGGGAGTTTTGCACACTCCGCCCTCACTTTTCTCCAAGGTTCTTTTACTCTGAACTCGCAGATCTCTTGCCACACGTCCCTTCCCAATGGATGACTAAGATGATTTCAGCCTTCGGGGGTTTTGCGATGCAAACTCTTCTCTTCTCTCAAAGCGGACAACATCGGGTTGACCTCGTCATAGATCTAACGGTCCAAGGGTGTCCACGTAACCCCGAAGATCTATGACTCGTAACTTCCGTTCAAGGGTCCCTTGGGCCCCATTGTTGTGCCACTCTGAGAGGGACACCTGGCAACGTCGTCACTCAACACATGGGCCCCCACATGATCTTGACGTAATACATCTGTCGCCACGATCAAACGGTCGAGAGGGATCCCGAAGGATCCTTAGATCCACAGTCCACATTACTTCATGACTTCGGTCTTCGAGGGATTCACCTCCTATACGAAGATCAAACGGTTGAGAGGGATCCCGAAGGATCCTTAGATCCACAGTCCAGATTACTTCATGACTTTGGTCTTTGGGGGATTCACCTCCTATACGAAGATCAAACGGTCGAGAGGGATCCCGAAGGATCCTTAGATCCACAGGCCACATTACTTCATGACTTCAGTCTTCGGGGGATTCACCTCCTCCTTAAACCCCATCATGGGGCAAAGACTTGAATTCATAGGTAAGTACAGATGCGTTAGGCATTTTCATCCATTGTATATACCATCTGCATTCATGCTAGTGTAGTTTTATTTTCATCATTGTATTTTTTCCATTTATGTATATATGCATGCTTATATTTACTTTTATTCCATTATATCATATATGAACGAGGGTGATATCACCACCCTGATGATTACTAATGCATTTGTTGAGATCTAGAAGATACAAGTCATACCAGAGATGTTGAGGTTCTCATACGCTCTACGATGAGCACATGTCCCTGAGTTGGAGCCAGATGTTATCCCCTATCCTAGGGATAAATAAGGAGATCGTGTCTCAAGGCCCACAGGTCCTAGACATGGAGTGTCGAGAGCTAGATAACTTGATCATGGCCCTGGAGGGCCCATCTTTCCTTCAGTGCAACCCATCTAACAGCAGCAGTAATATCCATCCCACCAGCATGGTCCTGAAGTAGTAGTAAGTCTTGCTCCATGAGGTAATGAGTCTGAGTATCATGGTATGTGTCACTCTGATTTTTGAAGCACTTGAATATGTTGCACTAATTCTCCTTCATTTCATAACGTTTCCTTTAAAATTATGCTCTTTAACTTGTTCATACCTGGGAAGGTGACATAATTCCCTAGTAAGCTAATTTCCCTTTAGGATGAGTTGCCACTGAGTGGGTCTATGAAAGGTCATCGTCCATTCCCTCCATACTTACCACTTTCCATCATTATTCCTCTCATTCCCCCCCACCTTGGTTCCGGCATTGGGTTTTCCACACTAGGAAGGGTTGTACCTTGCCTTGTGGGAAGAAGGGGCTAAAGGACCAGAGAGTAGAAGTAGCTGGCAAGAGTTAAAATCCAAAATAAAACCTTTGAGATGCTTCACCTAGGGATTCCCAAGAAAGCGATAAAAGGCTTCTCAGTAAGAAAAGGGGATCCATAAAATAAATCTAAACTCAAGGTACTAGTTGGTGGATGGGAGGTCTCATCATGAGCTGACCCATTAGGTCCATGGGCATGTAGCAGTGGGACACTACCATCTACTTGGTCACCAAACTAGGGTAGTGGCTCTTGGTGGCATAGCCAAGAGAAAGGGGGTCTCATCACGAGCCAACCTTCTCATTTCCATGAAATGCTTGTGGGTAACATTGTCATATTTGGTCACCACGTCAGGACAATGTCCCCCAGCTTTTCCCTTGAAAGGAAAAAATACCAAAAGCAATAAGACTAAGAATAAAAGGCATTGAATGGGCTAGGAAACAATGGCATCCATGATAAGGTGCAACTCGCCCTCTATAGAGGCACCCACAGGCAAGACCTACATTTCCATGTTATCACTGCACCCTCTGCCCAAACATTTCCCCTACGCCACTTCACACACTTACATGACCTAGATTGGTTCTCACCTAGGAAACACCCCAAACTCAAGGAGGATTAGCCCAATAGGACATCCTGGGACCTTCTCCAAACTTGACTTGCTAAAATGCATAATGTCTTTGAGCATTTGTCTGGGTAAAAGGGGGTTTGATCTAGATGTTTGGGTAATTTGATTATTAGATGTGATTAACATTACTATGATCCCTGTGAATTATGATCCCCTGGAGGGCGTACTTTTTGTTGTTGCAGGACTTTGCCCGGTGGACAGGTGCATATAGGGGAATGATTAGGTCGGACGTGCATGGGGCTGAAAGCCCAACAGATGGATGTTGTGACCCCACTAGGGGGGAAGAGAAACCAGAGGCTTTCACTAAGAAGAAAGAAGGACGTTGCACCAGGGACACTCCGACAGACCTAGACCCAGGGGGGTTTTGCTTTTCTACCTGGACGTTGACCCTTGAGAGCACTTGACGTCATCATTTTGACCCTGCCATCATCCAGAGTTAGGGTTTGCACTCATGATGGGTAGTTGTGTGCTAGTTGGCATGTGTGGCAACATTCAGGGCCTTTAGAGGCCAAACATTATGCACTTGAGGCCTAGCGTTCCACCTTAGGGGCCTAATGTCACCCTATAAGGGCATGACGTCACCCTTGAAGACAAAATTATGGTTTAATTAATGTTATTTATGTAAAATCTGGATTTTAATGTAATTTGGCCATGTCGACCTTTTATGACCCAACTGTAATTAAAGGTTATTGATATTGTATAAATAAGAGAGAAACACTCTCATTTTTAGGACGATCTCTCATCACACAAGTGGTGAAGTCTGAAATTTGCGCCTTCTTTAAGGGTTATTGGTTGAAATTTTAGGCGCACTTCTTGGAGGAGGCTAAATTTTGGCGTATCTTGGTTATTTTTCATGGTGGAAGATCTTCAACTAGGGTTTGAGCTTGATTATTCTTGGTGAAGTAGAAAATCTACATTTTGTTTATGTTGATGAATGTTTGTGGTAAATTTTACTTATTTCATGTTAAATATTATGAAATTGCTTGCTTGAAACCCTAGGAGAAAGACATAAGTTATTATCTTTTTCTCTATAATCTTCCACTTGTTAAGATTTCTCAAAGAGCCCCTTGTCTAGAAGTAGATACTAGAGCCCTACCATTGTAGCACTCTAGTAATCCTACTCCACTTGCCTTTTTCATATTTTATTTTAAATTGTCTAAGGAAAAGAGAAATCACTAGGGCCTAAGTTTCCTTACTTTCTAGCAATTATCTCTCTAGGACTTGGATGTTTGAGGCCTTGGGTTACTAACACCTCTCTCATCTTTTCCATCTCCTTGGACTAAGTATTATCATTGCTACTTCTCCCTAAGATTTGATGCTGCTATCATTGACTCCATTACCCTAGAAGGCACTAGTCTACTCACTACAAGTGATTGATTAATCAAACAACTTTCAAATTATCTTCTTTGGAACATTTACTATCTTCTACTAACTTTAGACTAGCCTAATTCATTGACTAACTTGCTACTGTTGACAAATATTGCTACAACCATCTAACAACAACAAATTGATCTTAAAGGTGACAAGCTATACTAGCTAGACCTTTCCAAATCTGCTTGTGACTATCTATATCAATTTGCCTAGTTGAATATATTGTTTCTAGTCTTTTCTCAAGAATTTTGAAGCATAGTTGTTATGTTTGTTACAAATTCCGACCTAGGGGGAATGACCCCTTTTCAGTGGAACGTTGGCCTTGGAAGGCTCAGGATGTCCCCATCCTCACCATGATGTCATCCAACTTCATGGACAATTTTGGAGGTAGACTGGGTAGCAGTGGCACATGTGGCATGTTGGAGAGGCCCCTGGGAGGCTAACATTTTGCTCTTGGATGTCTCATTTGCCCTAGAAGGGGCTAGCACCCGTATTGAAGGGGCTTTTACCTTTTTTACAGCTCAGTTAGGGTTTTAATTTGACAATTTAATGTAAAACACAGTATTATGGTCTTGTCGGCCTTTTTATGACCTAAAAGTTAATTAAGGTCATTGATACAGTATATACTGAGGAGTTTTGGCCTCATTTTAACATAACACATCACTCACTCATTAGTGAGGTCTGATTTTAGCGCCCTACTAGGGTATTCTTGCTGGTTTAGTGAGGCGCACTTGTTGAAGGAAGGCATTTCTTGGCATTTTATGGTTTTTCTCTTGAAGGAAGGTGTTACAACTAGGGTTTCCATGGTTATTTCTTGATGAATTGTAAGTATTTTTCTGCAAAACTTCTTGAATGAATGGTTGTAGTCTTATTTTCTTACATGTATTTATAAATTTGTTGAATCAAAATTCTAGGTGACAAGCACACAAGTAGGTCCTTGTCTCATGTCCCCTAAAAGAGAAAATTTTAGCCATTGAAGAAGGAAGAAAGAGCCTAGCCATAGATACACTCTCAATTCTTCTTCTCCCTGAGCTAGTCGTACTTTCCAAAGGTCGAGAAGGAGGAGACGTCCCAAGCCTAGGTTATCTACACCTAGGGTCGTTTTTCTTCTAGGGTTTAGTGATAGAGCCTTGCTATAGCAACACTCTCCCTCACTACACTCTCTTGTCTTGATTTATGTTTCATGCTAGCTGTTTTTGCCAAGTTAAACTAAGGAAGGAGGGGAGAGCACAAGGACTTGCTTTAGCAACACCGAAGTGAGCCTCTCTCCCCTTGGGATTTGATTCTGGGGCCCTGCCATAGCAGCACTTCAGAACTTTTCCTTCTAGTCCTTAGTTGTCCTCCTTCAACCCTTGCGTCCTCTATTAAATTGACTCCATTAGCCCAAAGGCACTGATCTTAGACCTCCAACATTGAAGTGAAAGTGATCAAACAACTCTCAATCTCTTTTCTAAATTGAAACCCTAACTAATTGCTAACCCTAAGTTGCTAACGTCACACTTGAATATTTCATCTTTATGCAGCAACGTCTTGTTTTAAAAGCAATTGAATGGTGATTTAGGCATTAATTGACGGTGTGTTGATTCGTTACTTTGAATGCCATGTCATTTCAGTATCTATTGACGAAGTGATATTATTTGCATTTCTATATTGATAAACATTGACTTCGTCAATATTTATTGCCATAATTGCTTATTTAAATATCAGATAGTCTTATGAAGTACTAACCCACTGAATTATAGCTTGCATATATTAGTTTGTTGTTGCTTTGTTCCGGGCAGGTTTTCTCCTTTGGGGCTTCACTTCATTATTGGTTGTTTAGCCGGGACTATCTGTTTTGGTGGTGACCTGTGAAGAGGGAACTTTACCTTTGTCCTTTTAACTTTTGCCTCTTCAAAACTCCAAGTTACTGGGGACGTCTCCCCTGGGCCTCACCTCCCTAAAGAGAAATAACCTCCCCATCGTGGTGACATTGGGTGGGATAGGTTCATGTTACGCCAGTTTGACCTCCATCTTATAGCCATTTGACCTAGCTACAAACTGTGCGATAACATTTTGGCACCGTTGTCATTGAACACTGAGTCAGTTCTCCTCAAATGACACATCTTTTTGGTAAGCCTTGCCTCAGAGACCTTTTCTTACAAGCTTACCTGGCGACTCCACTAGGGTGTTTTCCCTATTTCTTTGGTAGTTTCAAGTAAACTATCTGGCGATTCCACAAACTAAAAGGAGATTCAATAATCATCCTTTATCTTTCAGAAGGAAGCCTCCCTTGAACTCTCATGTTGTCAAATCACTTTTCGGGAAAAGCCTTCCTTTAAGAATCATGTCTAGCTCTCAGACCGCTACAACGAACCCAACCAACAATCAAAGACAATGGTCATCTACTCTTTTCAAGCCATTAGACATGTTAGCCATACCAGGCTACCCTAGGCAAATGCCACCCAAGTATGAGAAGTGGTTGCCTAAATTTACCGGTACTGATGCAATCAGTGCCGAAGAACACATGAGCAACTTCTGGGCTTTTTTCCAGCTTCACCCCATTAGTGACGATGTTGAAGATCTAGTCATGAAGTTGTTCTCTGCTACTCTTTATGATGCTTCAAGGCGTTGGTACTTGAGCCTTCCCGATGGAAGCATCAAAACCATGGATAGACTTGAAGAGGCCTTTCTCAAAAGATGGAGTGTCAAAGAAGACCCTAATATGCTCCTCACGTGACTGAAAAACCTTGCCAAATATGAAAATGAGTCCATTCGGAAGTTCCACACCAGATTCGAGACTTTATTGCAAATAATTCCCGCAAGCCATCACCCGAAAGATGACTACCTCGTCCATGTTTACACCAGATATTTCAATGGCCAACTAGGGTATCTTCTTAGAGACAAAAACCCCCGGTCCATTCAAGAAGCCCAAGAGCTCGCTACCAAAATAGAAGGGAACCTCCTTTCATCCAAGATTGAGCCTTTTGCTAACCCAAGGGAGAGAATAGACACTAAACCAAAGATAGTTCACAATGCTGAGCCTACTTCAGATCTATGTACCAGTATCGCCAAGCTACAGGCCTCCATGGATTGTATCATAAAAAATCAAGAGGAAATGATGAACAGGATCGTCAAATTGGAAAGATCTCAAACACAGGCACCCAGGGTCCCGTACAAAGGACAATTCCATAAAGGGGGCCAATTTTATAAACCAAAGAATGAGCATGAAGTTCTGAACACTTTGGCCCCTGCAAATGTTGTTTATGAAAATCCTTGGTGCCTGGAATGCAACGAAGCACATTGGGAACATGAGTGCCCGTACAATAGTTGCCATCAACAAGTCAACAACATGGATTGTTTCATGGAGTTTCCTTAGATAAATATCACAGATGCGGGACATCAGGAGGTCGTGAAAGAAGCAACCAGATCAGCAAGGATGGAGGTGATAAACAACCTGGATCAAGAATCAGGAGAAAAGCTAAAGAAACAAGAATTTCATGTGTACAGAAGAAAGAATTTGAAACAACCAACTGCTGATCAGGCAAAGCCCCCACCCCTGGAAATGATTCTTCCCAAGACATCCAAGACTAACAAGGTTGACCTGAACTTTGACTTCGAAGGGGCATTATCAAAGATGCATGTAAACGTCCCCCTAAGAGAAGCAATCAAGATCCAATCCATCAAGGGACGATTTGACACTTTCTTTTCAGGATCAGATGAGCTTATGGACCCCCCTATTATGTTGCAAGTTGATCACTTCAGGGTCAAATATGGTGAAAACCCCCCTTTCTTCATGACTTTGACAATGAATGACAAAAACCTCAACAATTGCATGTTAGATACAGGTGTTGGTGCCAACATGATGTCACTCAAAGTCATGCGACAAGTGGGTTTGAAGGTCACATGACCTTACAGAAATGTATGTGGTTTCTAATCTAAAGCCATACCCACACATGGGGTGGTTGAGAATGTTGAAGTTCGCCTAAAGGAGTACCCAAAGAAGATGGTCCACGTTGACATTGTGGTAGTTGATGTCCCAGATGTGTGGGGAATGTTGTTATCTAGGAAGTTTGGTGCAATGTTAGGTGGCACCCTTGAGATGGACCTCGCATTCTTGCAATTGCCTTTGAAAAATGGAACGGTGGGTCGTCTTCTCAATGTGCCAATAACTGGGGACCATGTGCAGGATATTACTCACCCCATCAATAATGACAAAGCACAAAACAAGATGATACAAACTCTTCAAAAGTATTCTCCAGAAGATATGCCCTTTGCAAAAAAGGAAGACTTTGATCAGATCAAATGGCCCAAGAAAGAAGAATACCAACAACTCCTGGATGAATTAAAAAACAAAGAGATTGGTACAGTGAAGATATTAAAGAAACATAAATTTGACATATAAATCCACCCGCTCAACAGGAAGTTTTTACAGTGGAAGCCCACCCCCCTCCCTCAGTACAATACACCAAGGTTGTCCAAGGAACGACCAAATAAAAGATCAGAAAGTGCAAGGAAGGAGACATGGTATGGATGTGGGACACCCATAAAGGAGAGCCAACTAATGTAAAAGGAAGCACTAATCATGGCTCGGACCCTTCAAAGTTGGAATGGAATCAGTTAACGACTCGTATTATCTATCCACTTTAGAGGGAAGAAGGCGCCCATTACCTATCAACGGACACCTCCTCAAACCCCACCAAGGTGGGGGAACCTAATTTCACAGGTAAGTGCAGGTAAGTAGGCATTTTTCGTGTATTATACCATTTTCATTTCATGTTAGTTTGCTTCCACATTTGCATTGTTGATTGTTTTATTTCAGTATATATATATATATA
>CBVK0100718394.1:0-10642 GCA_900067695.1 Picea abies
TGTTGCATAGTGCAATGGGTCGAAAGTCTTCGAAAGTGGAGGGAAGATATGATTTTGGTATCAAAGCTAGAAAGGTAGTGTTATTGTTTTGTTTTATTTTTCCCTTCGATCCGATTTCTTCCATGACACATAGTATATCCTTTCCCATAAGCTAAAAGAAATATCGGTAGAAATCTATAGTCCAACCATGAGGGTAGAGACTTTTGTCTAATCCAAGACACCACAAAGCTCTTCCTTAGAAATATCCCTAAAAGATTCTCTATTGTCATCCTCTTCGATCATCTTTGGAAAAAGTCTTAAAATATGCAACATATCCTCAATGGATTCATCCTCTTTCTCAGAAAATAGTTCTTTGAAATGCCACACCCCTAATTATGCAAGCTCTGAGAAGCCCTTTTTCTTGTTTCCAAGCTGATCCTCTAGTTCCCAAATATTATTGCAATTTTTCCTATAATTTGCAATTTTTTGGAAATACTTAGTGTTATGATCACCCGCTTCTAGCTAGAGAGTGTGACTCTTGAGGCACCATGTCTATTCCTTCTCAATTATAATGGAGTGGTGTTTGGATTCCAACAGTTTGCAACATTCTCTTACCTCTATTAACACTTGGAAATTTTCTTTGGGCTGTATCAAAGAAACCCCAAGGTAACCATTTCAACCAGCTTTAGATTGTATTCTGACCTATACAACCAGAGAGGGCTCTCTCAGATGTCTAATGATTGGTAATAGCTCAAGGGATTCATCAATAAACACACATAGGTCAGATTCTGATATAAGATAGATTTTTTGTTTTGTTTTAAAGAGATGGTAGGACAAACAAGAGATAAAGTACCATTGGGAAATGGAGTCAAATTCTGAAATACTATGAAGATTAACACAGGTATGTATTCCTGAGGGAACAAAGGAAAAATAAGCACACTTTTTCAACAATAAACAATATTCAGATGATGGCAAGATGGAGATAAGAAAATACCATTACTAATGAGAGCATCTAATAATGATGAGTTTTCAATTGTATCTTTAGAAGAAATAACATAAAGGCTAACTACAATGAACATAGCACCTAACAAAGGGTGAATTTTGGCAAGACGGAGATAAGAAAATCCCATTGCTAATGAGAGCATCTAATAAGGATGAATTCTCAATTGTAACTTTAGAAGAAATAACATAAAAACTAACTATGAACATAGCACCTAACAAAGGGTGAATTTTGGACCTGCAATCATTAAAACATGATACTAGCATTAATTATATGAAGGGAGCATCTATCAAGGATGAATTCCGATCATTTTCTCTTAGCTATGCTTAGAAGAAAAAACAGAAATGAAATGAATGTGAACTACGGAAAGACACATTAAAAGGGGACACTGTGATGAATCTCTGCTATAAAAAACACTTTCTGCTTGTATTAAAATTCATGAGAAATTACAGGGTTTTGCAGATACAAAAGAAGGCCTCCCTCGCGTGAATCAAACCCCTTTTACATCGTAAGTGACCAAATATATAAGAGCTTATTTCCATACAAAGCTACTAAGAGTGGAACTACTACTAGCTACAATAATGGATTTGGTGACATTAAAGGAGAACAACTCCTAAACAACTTTACTAAAAATAGTAAATTCGTTTGAACATCTTTAATGCAAAACAAAATATCTTATACAATCATAGATCTTGGTAAAAATTCGAATATGATGCTTTGATCAGTCATCATGTACATCTGAGACCATTCCGAAGCATTTGGTGTGCTGTTTGGGCAACTCTGTCACCTTTGCTTAGAAAATTGGAGCTGTTGTTGTGCAAGTGTTACCTACAACATTTGAGTGGCGTCACTGCGCTACACAAACTTTGTTTCATATTCTCCTCTTTACATAAATCATTGAAAATCTAGGTCTTAACTGTCAAATACTTCTCACGCATCCGTTTGCTCCAAACATCTCTGCTATTAGATCTATTCTTTCTTGTAACATGACTTAATTTTCTGAAAAATAGGGGTCAAAGACTTGATCATATATTTTGAATCTTGACAACTGTTATGAAACTGGAGGAGGTTTAGCATATGAACTTGTCCTGGAGAAAAAAACTCCCTCTTTTTGTAGAAATTCGTCTCCAGCTCTCTGGAATCTGCATTAAAAAAAATGTCTAAAACAAGAAATAAGGAGACCAGAAAAATGGGGTGTAAAGATTCCTTTGAATATCTCAACCTGTGACACCTGTGAAGAAACTGAAAGAGGTTAATGTTATTTGGTCCGTTTTTGATAATAACCTCTTTCGTATTTTTAAAATTAATCACTATTTGTTTGTTCGAAAACAACTTTTAAAGATAACTGGTAAAACAATAAAAATATGCAGTAAATCCCTTGTGGCCCAACTTCACGTGCTCAGATGAACCATCAAGACACGATCTTCACATCTGTAACTTAGCTTTAACCTGACATCTCTAAAAAGAAGTGATCTCTAAAAAGAAATGCAACTTTCGTGACATTCTCCACTTCGTTTCACCTGATTAGCATAAGTCCGTTGAAATGGGCTCTTGTCTGCTAGGTGCTTTTTTGATGGGCAATATATGGCGTTTCCTGTTAACATTCGGACTCAACACTACCTCAAGCCTTTGCATATTTTGAATACAAACCTTACCTTACAAATCTGACGTCTCCCTACTATCATGTTCTCATATCTGTGTTCGAACATATGAGAAGAGACATTTTGATATTTGGATGGCTATCGTGGCAGTGATATTTTGACATTTGTATGACAAATAGACATACTTTTTCTCAATCTCGTTGACATCTCATGCTGCTCCATTGAAACTTTTCAATGCTGAACTGGTCACTATAAAACTTTCTTTTTGGTGAATCTGCCAAGTGCTCATGTTCCCTATACATTTAGTGTAGAATTTGATTGTTCTCTCCAGATTCCCAACTCGATAAACATCATGAAGAAACCTGTGATTACATTTTTGCACCCATTTCAATACATTCTCAAGGGAAGTTTCAATACTCATTTCTCCATATGCTGGATAACAAGATTAGCATTTTAAGATCACACCTAGTTGTGGCATACAAACCTCCGATAGCTAATCCACACCTAGTTGTGGCATATAAACCTCCGATAGCATTTTAAGATCACACCTAGTTGTGGCATACAAACCTCCGATAGCTAATCCATCCTTTGCTAAAACATCCGATAGCTAATCCATCCCTTGAAACTTGGCGTAAATGCTCTGACAGATTTAGAAGATCCTAAATATCTAAAACCTGTTAATTAACTTTTTCTTTGAACAAGTTCCATGTCCTATCCGAAGAATAGCTAAACCATCTCTTTCGCTGAAGGTCTTGCGACTGGTTTGTCTCCTTTTTAATGCGCTTCAACACTTGCCACGCATTTGGAATGTTAGCTTAACTCGGGCATTCTCCTCTTTGACACCTGCGAAGTTTTTAGTGCATGTTGGCACTTTCTGGCTTGGTATTTTACATTTTTATTCAACGAGATATATCCCACATTGTTTGGGTGCGAATCTCTATGCTGTTTATATACATCAGTGCTCGCAAATTGGTTTGTTACATAGCTTACAATAGTTTTTTCTTTGGCGCTTGGTCGATGGGTTTTGATGCTCTGTGTATGACTTGTGGTAGGTTTTTATTCGTGATTTGGCTGGATCACTTGTACCTCGGTGCTGATGGACTTAATTGGACATTGGGCCAGTGGTCCCAATAATATTTATAAACATAACATATAACTCTGATATTTATAAACATAACATATGATTCTGTGGTAAGCCCGAGAATACAATTTTAGCTAAAAGGCAAAAAAATCACCCAAGGTTAAATTGGCTATAAAGCAAAATTTCTTTATATTTTACAAATTTCTTAATCATAAGAAGACTCAAGGTTAAATTGGTTATAAAGCAACATTTCTTTATATTTTACAAACATAACATATATAATATTTATAAACATGACATATGACTCTGTGATAAGCCCGAGAATACAATTTTAGCTAAAAGGCAAAAAAATCACCCAAAAATCACCCAAGGTTAAATTGGCTATAAAGCGAAATTTCGTTATATTTTACAAATTTCTTAATCATAAGAAGACTCAAGGTTAAATTGGTTATAAAGCAAAATTTCTTTATATTTTACAAATTTCTTAATCATAAGAAGACCCAAGGTTAAATTGGCTATAAAGCGAAATTTCTTTATATTTTACAAATTTCTTAATCATAAGAAGACTCAAGATTAAATTGGCTATAAAGCAAAATTTCTTTATATTTTACAAATTTCTTAATCATAAGAAGACCCAAAGTTAAATTGACTATAAAGTGAAATTTCTTTATATTTTATATTTTACAAATTTCTTAATCATAAGAAGACCCAAATTTCTTAATCATAAGAAGACCCAAAGTTAAATTGGCTATAAGAAAACCCAAGGTTGTTAAATTGACTATAAAGCGAAATTTCTTTATATTTTATAAACTTCTTAATCATAAGAAGACCCAAGGTTAAATTGGCTATAAAGCAAAATTTCTTTATATTTTATATTTTACAAATTTCTTAATCATAAGAAGACCCAAGGTTAAATTGGCTATAAAGCAATTTTTTTTTATATTTTACCAAATTTAGAAAATGATGCGATGGGGCGAGTGGTCCCAATAATATTTATAAAGATAACATATGACTATGTGATAAGCCCGAGAATACATTTTTAGCTAAAAGCCAAAAAATCACAATTTTTTTAATCATAAGAAGACCCAAATTTCTTAATTATAAGAAGACCCAAGGTTAAATTGGCTATAAGAAGACCGGTTAAATTAGCTATAAAGAAATTTTTTTTTATATTTTACCAAATTTAGAAAATGATGCCCAAAGCCACTTTTTTTTTTTATATTTATGACTCTGTAATAAGCCAAACATTTTTAGCTAAAAGCCAAAAAATCACAAATTTCTTAATCATAAGAAAACCCAAGGCTAAATTGGCTATAAAGCAATTTTTTTTTTAGATTTTCCGAAATTTAGAAAATGTTGCCCAAAGCCACTTTTTTTTCGAATGCCCAAAGAAAGCAAGTAAAATTTTTGCTCGATATCTCGACCAAATTGCAAATTTTTTCAGAAAATACATAAATACATGTGTTAACATTTAGCTCCTACTGGGGATGTTGTCCTCCCTGCGCGGAAGCAAAGAATCGTAGATCCAGTTCCTATCCATTGGTTTATTCCTAATCCATACACCATGACCTTCTATACCTGCCCTTTTCCAGACCTTCAACACACAACTGCAAACTGAAAATTGTACTAAACATTTTTCGCAAACTGAAACTATTAAAACCAAAGTGAAACATAATGAAAGAGATGCTTGGCCAACAAGATTATTTTCACACTTACCTACCCTAAACAATTGAAAACATCTGCAGGATCAAGTAATGGAAAAATGCCAGTATAACTAGTCCAATAGCTTCTCAAGTAATTTGACTCCTTGACTATGTTGAAACAGAGTTAAAACTGGGACATGTAACAACAAAAGCAACTCATGATATTTTTGTTTCTCGTAGTGGAGACATGGCTGCAAATTTGAACTGAGAAAGCCCTCCATATAAGCTGCTATAGGATCATTAAAGTCATGGAAGCCATAATTTTCTTGATAATCCTCAATGTATTCTTCAATTGGATTTTCAAAATTGAATTGTTGATGTATATTCTCTATTTGAAAATTTTGTTTCCACTGTGAATTTTCAAGCTCATGATCAACAATATTTGAAAATTTTGTTTCCACTGTGAATTTTCAAGCTCATGATCAACAATAGAAAATTACTCTTTCTTAACAATTAGGCATAGCTGGAAAATATCTTCAAAAGAAAAGCTTTGATAATGAAAATCTTGGGACTGGATTTGAACTTCTAAGACCTCAATATCTTTCTCAAGTTTTTTTAGTAAACTCCTCTAAAAAGTGGATTTTGTCTTTAGAGATACATTTGCATGACTTTAAATAAGAAGGCAACACTAAAGAAAAAATTTCCTCCATTTCATCCTCGATGTGCATATCATTCCATTCTTCAAAACCTTGAATAGAAAAAGGGGTTGCTACAGATTTTGTCTTGTCCATCCATGTTTCCAAAAAGATGACCCAAAAAACTGAAAAAGGCCCTATGGATTTAGGAGGTAAACCTTCAACCCAATTCCTACACTTCCCTTGGAATGAATCATAAAACAATCTGATGAAATTGGGACTGGATTTGAACTTCTAAGACCTCAATATCTTCCTCAAGTTTTTAGTAAACTCCTCTAAAAAGTGGATTTTGTCTTTAGAGATACATTTTCATGACTTTAAATAAGACAACATGAAAGAAAATTTTTCCTCCATTTCATCCTCGATGTGCATATCATTCCATTCTTTAAAACCTTGAATAGAAAAAGGGGTTGCTGCAGATTATGTCTTGTCCATCCATGTTTCCAAAAAGATGACCCCAAAAACTGAAAAAGGCCCTATGGATTTAGGAGGTAAACCTTCAGCCCAATTCCTACACTTCCCTTGGAATGAATCATAAAACAATCTGATGAAAACATCTTCATGCTTGACTCTAAGCAACTCAGTAAAGTCACGAAAGTTTGAGATATGCTTCAAAGTCAAACTCAAATCGTCTTCACTAAATTTAGGACCATCTCTTAAAAAATATTCATCCTTGGGTAAAGGATTTGGGAAACCATAAATCTATGAAAAGTCGAAACATGCATACCTTGAAACAATTATAACAACATCTGAGTTCTTCATTAAATCCAATGGAGTCACTTGCACCTTCTTCAAGCTTTAAAACCTTCATAAAATGGATTCGCCATTGATATTATGTCATCTGGATGCAACTGATAATGGAGTTTCTAGGTGGATGATTTACAACCTCTTTGTGTCTGACTGTTGTCCACCATCAACAATTAGATCTGAACTTTGTCGTTTCTCCCAGGGAAAATTTCACCTTCTTCCACGACAACGACGCCAAGATATCAACACTCAAAAATTTTCTTTGGTATGTATCAAAGAAACCTGAAGGTAAATATTTCAACCAGCTTTAGACTGTATTATGGCCTATACAACCAGAGAGGGCTCTCTCGGATGTCTAATGACTGGTAATAGCTCAACGGATTCATCAATAAACACACAGAGGTCAGATTCTGATATAAGATAGGTTTGTTTTTGTTTTAAAGAGATGGTAGGACAAGTAAGAGATAAAGTACCATTGGGCAATGGATTCGAATTCTAAAATACTATGATGATTAACACAGCTATGTATCCACGAGGGAACATAGGAAAAATAAGCACACCTTTTCAACAATAAACAATATTCAGATGATGGAAAGACGAAGATAAGAAAATCCCATTAAATAAACAATATTCAGATGATGGAAAGACGAAGATAAGAAAATCCCATTACTAATGAGAGCATCTAATAAGGATGAATTCTCAATTGTAACTTTAGAATAAATAACATAAAGGTCGACTACAATGAATAAAGAACCTAACAAAGGGTGAATTCTAGACCTGCAACCATTAAAACATGACACCCATATTAGCTATATGAAGGGAGCATCTATCAAGGATGAATTTCGATCATTTGCTCTTAGCTATGCTTAGAAGAAAAAACAGAAGTGAAATGAATGTGAATTTGGAAAAAACACACTGAAAGGGGACACCATGATGAATCTCTGCTATAAAAAAACACTCTTTGCTTGTATTAAAATTCATGAGAAATTATGATACCACTTATGTCGTGGTTTACGATACCGCTACTCTTACTGAGCTTCGTAACACAACCAAGGTAACTTTTTGGCACTCAGAAGGTTCTAAGTTCCGAAATTAGTCCTCCAGACACAATTTCCTCTTGAAACCTCTGGTCCAAAGACCACTTATCTGGCCCATCTAGGCTCAATGTCAAAACCTTTCTCTGAACTTGAATTTTGTCCATCTTGACAACAATTCTTTTCTGAAACTCTTGCTTCAATTTCCACTAACATGGCCCATCCAGGCTTAGTGTCGAAACCTTGGGATCTGATACCAATTTGTAACATCCCCAGCCCTCACCAGGCTAGGCAATGCTACCAACACAACCTTAACTTTACCTTAACTGCTCTGATACCAATTTATAACATCCCCAGCCTTCAACAGGTTGTGCAATGCTACTACTGCAGAACATTCATATATATACACATATGACAAGCATTGTAATGAATTTAAAACACTTAACACATAGTTTACTGTTACGATACATATTCAATGTAATAGACAATAATTCATATATGCTACAGAACACATGATAACATTCAAGAATGACTAGTACAAACATGCATAAAATACATATTATTTAAGCACATACTGATACTTATCTTTTAAGCTGGAGTAACTCCACTGACTACATGCAGACCTTCCATGAACCTTCCAGCCTTAGACCACGTTTCTCATCATGCTCAGCAGTGGGTCACCCCCGAGTTGGGACCAAGCTCCACCCAGGGCAAGGGAATCCTAGACTAGGCTGAGGTTATAAGCAAATTGCACAATGAAACCGAAAGGATTCTCTCCAGGAGCCTTCTTACACCCACTACTCACGGACTCTCATTCCCCACATGCCTGTTCCACCTAGGAGTAAACACCTTCACTGTCACATACTCCATCAACTTCTTCACCTCCCTCTCTGGGTCTCGGCAATAGGACAAATCAGGAATTCTCCGAGCAAAGTCTTTCACCTGGAGAGAAATTCTCACAAGCATGACAACCCGCTTCTTCAACCAGTTTCGACTCAATTCCAACACAGTGAGGATAACAAAAACAAAAACTAGTCAATGCCACTCAGGAAATCAGAAGGCAACAACCCAATAATGGTTCAGGTATGGACTCGGCTTTGCAAGGGCGGATAAGATGGGTTCACATGACACACAGGAGATACGACTCAGTCCACGAGGTTGCCACTGGTTTTCAGTGTGCCCGACAAGGAATCAACGCAAAGGTCGAGCACATAGCTCAATGGAATTTACAGAGGATGCTTCGGCTTCTTAGGAAAAACTTCACAGGTCGACCTCACAATTTTCTGATTTCAAAGCTATGTGAAGGTATGTAGGGATCAAACGTGGACACACAATAGGACCGATAGTCGACCCCCAAATGGCAGATGAACCCCCAACACGAGTTGACTCTTCAACTTTAGTTGCATGTGCCCAGATCGACACTTGTCTTCCTGGAGCTGCATGTGTTCCCTTTTTGCACACGCTGGAGCTACATGCGTTGCCTCTTCCAGGACTTAGGATAAAAACAACATGCCTTTCACACAACTTTGGAATAATAATAAATTATTATTCTCAAGGACTTAAGACCCTAAGATTAGCCCCTAGGCCCACAGACTTAGCCTCCTCCCTTACCCAACCTTGTGGAAGCTTAGTCCCCCATCACTCTTTCTTTATGGTCGGTCTACACGCACACAACTTTGGAATAATAATAAATTATTATTCTCAAGGACTTAAGCCCCCTAAGATTAGCCCCCTTTCCAACCTTTCAACCCCCTTTCCCTTACCCACTCTGTGGAAGCTTAGTCCCCCATCACTCTTTCTTCGTGGTCGGTCTACACACAGCGATGCTTATATTTTATTAATGTTATGCATAATTATATATACAAAAACAGGCTCCTGGCCTTTAATACTTAGGCTCTTCGGCCCAACAAACACATAAGCCCACCAGCTTATCAACACTCAACTCACCAGCCTACAAAACATGTTTACAATTCATATATACAATAGGGCTCATCCTTGGGGATATTACAATCCCCTCCCCTTATTTTTGCACTTTCCTCAGTGCAAGTCTTTACACAACATCAACAAGATTTCCAAAATCTTCAAAAAGATGCGGGTATTATGCCCGCATAGCATCCTCATGCTCCCATGTCACATCCTCAAGACCTATTATGCCCGCATAGCATCCTCATGCTCCCATGTCACATCCTCAAGACCGTACCAGGTCCACTGGACCTTTACAAGCCTTATGGCTTGATTCCAGAGTTGTTTTCTCTTCGTGTTCAATATGCGCACATGATGCAATTGTAAGACGCCTTCTTGCTCCACCTGAATCACATTCTAATCAATTACATGATTAGCATTAAGTATATATTTCTTAATCAATGAAACATGAAACACATTATGCACAGTCATGGATGCAGGTAATGAAAGCATATATGCAACTGGCCCAATCATTTCTAGGATTTCAAATGGCCCACAAAATCTGGCTGCCAATTTGGAACAGTTTCCCAATTTCAGGGAACTTATGTTGGCTTTCACTTTCAAGAAAACATGGTCACCCACTTTAAACTCTCTGTGGGTTTTTTTATTATCAACATAACTCTTCTGCCTATCTTGGGCAACCTTCAAATTCTTCTTAATTTTTAGCACTTGCTCTTCCATTTCCTTGAGCAACTCTGGCCCAACCACTCCTCTATCAGTTGGATTATCCCAACTTACTGGAGTGTTGCACTTTCTGCCATAAAGTGCCTCAAATGGGCTCATCTTCAATGATGCTTGATGCCCATTATTCTAGGCGAATTCTACCAAGTGTAGGTAGTCTTCCCATTTGGATGGTTTGTCCATCACATACATCCTTAGCATGTCTTCTATTACTCGATT
>CBVK0100718449.1:0-25074 GCA_900067695.1 Picea abies
ATTTATGGGCAGTCATTTTCCAGTTCGGAAAATGGTCTAGGTTGGGAAGTCACCTGCTAGTCCGTAAAGTCGCACAAGATTTCTGACAGACGGGCATTTTCCAGTTCGGAAAATGGTCTAGATCGGACAGTCATTTTCCTAATGAAAATGGTCCAATAGATTGTTGATGTACCATATACAGTGATTCTCCTTGTGGCCAGTGTGGGGGAAATGGTCTAGGATAGTCATTCTTCCTAGCAGTGACTCTAAGTAGTGGTCAAGTAGAATAGTCTGCCTCGTCAGGAAGTCATTCTTTCGAAGTTCACAGTTGTGATAAGTTTCAAAGAATGGTCCATTTTGTAGGTTGGTGCAGGACAATCATTTCCATAGGAAATGGTCCAAATAGTCATTCCCTAGGGCAGACTCATTCTCTCCAGGTTGCATTGTGATTAGTGTCGGAGGACTGGCCCGGTTAAGTGAATGATCCAGGTTCAACAATCAGGGACAGACATTCCCTAGGGTAGACTCATTCTCTTATCAGTTCTTGGGCTTGATTTTAATCAACGCATCTCAGTAGTATACCATCATAATTTCTCTTGAATAGTATGTCAGCAATCAGCAAATATTGATTTGCCTTCATCTTCAATGTTCTTTGATCCTTGGGGTTCATGGTGACATGAAATTTCCCAAACCTTAAGTAGAATATGATATCACCATACCATTCTGAATCATCCAATGGTCCTCCAATTGAAATTGAAATCATTTTGTCGACCAAATATTTATTTGCAATGAGCTTGCATAAACCTTGTCCTTTGATAGATTTTAAAGGTTTAATATCGATATCATATTCTTGTTTCTTCACCAACCAATTATCCCATTTTCCTTCTCTCAATTGTTGATTTAGCAACATATTCACTGGTGATGAGGGAACATAAGAAATGACACGGGAGTTCATTATGTACGTCCGAAAGTGTGCTACTTATTTTACAAGAGCCAATGCATGCTTCTCTAGTTCTGAATACCTCAACTCATAGTCATGTAGGGTTTTTCTCATGAAACTTATTGGGAGTTCTTCTCCTTTGATATTCTTCTGAGTAAGAACAGAGGCAAGAACTATCTTTGTAGCAAATGAATAGATTATGAAATCTCTTTGAAAGTATGTACTAATGAGGACAGGAGAAGTGGTGATTTCTCCTTTGATATTATCGAATGCCTCTTGAGTATATGTTGTCCATTTGAACCGCTGCTCCTTTTTCAGCAACAAATTGACCGGCTTTACGATACTTGCATAGTCATGAACAAATCTTCGCAAAAAATTAATCTTCTCGAAAAATGATTGGAATCCCTTCTTGGATGTCGGGGGTTTGAGCTTGTTTATTGATTTAACTCTTTCCGGATCAATGTAAATCCCTTCCTTTCATACAATATGGCCCAACAGTTTTCCTTGAGTCACAGTGAACAAGCATTTCTTTGGATTCAGAGAGACACCATATAATCTACATCTTTCAAAAACCTTTCTTAAATGATGGATATGATCACCCCTTTTCTTTGAATGCATCGTCAAGTCATCTTGATAGTATTTTGTAAACTTTCCTATCAACTTGTTGAATGCATGATCCATGGCCCTCTGGAATGTGGCTCTAGCATTCTTCAAGCCAAAGGGCATTCTAGCATATGCTTATGTCTCCCAAGGTGTGATCAATGTTGTCTTCACCCTTTCTTCTTTAGCCACCAAGACTTGATTATATCCAGAGAAACCATCCAACATGGACATGCAGGCCGATCCAGTAACTTGCTAGAGAAGGAACTCCATGTTAGGTAAAGGAAAGTTAGCATTTATGCTTGCTTTGTTAAGGTCTCTGAAGTCAACACACATCTGGATTTCCCCAGTATTTTTTTCTTACAATTACAGAATTTGAAATCCATTCTGAGTGTCTAATGGGATAAATTATTCTTGCCTTCTTCTATTTCTCCAATTCAATCTTTACCAAGGGTTTCAGCTTGGGATTCATCATCCTTATTTTTTGCTTCACTGGTTTTTCTCCTTCCCTTAAAGGAATGATATGTTGGAATACAGTTTTATCATAAGATTTTAAATCACCATAGGTCCAAGTGAACACATCGATATATTCCTTGAATAAGGAAACATATTGATCAACTTCTTCAGTGGTGCAATCAATTCCCAAGTTGACATATTTCAAGGAACTGTCAGTTCCAATATTGAATTTTCTCATTTCTTGCACCTTTTGAACTGAAAATTCTTCAAGGAGATTCTTAGCATGATCGTCTTTCGTAAAAAGAGATTTGGATTGTATACAATCTCTGGGGACAGTAGAAAAGTGATCGTCTTCTTCATCATCATCATTTAACAAAAAACATTACAGTTGTTCATTGTTCTCAAATACTTGCAAGTATTCAATGCTATCGAGCACAGACGATCGGAAATATCTTTCTACTTGGAAATATGTTTTGCTTTGGACATTGTCTGGGTTTGACAATGAGGTTGCCAAGGCTAGTGAATCTACCTTGTGATTCTTGTCCTTTGGGATGAAAGAAATGTTGAAAGAACTGAAAGATTCCATCAATTCGTTAACTCTTTTGAAATATAACTTAAGTCTTTCCTTTTTTATTTTGTACCTCTGGTTAACTTGATTCATGACAAGCTATGAGTCGCCAATTACAATTAGATGTTCTATTTTCATTTCCTGTGCGAAGATCATCCCCTGAGTCAAAGCTTCCTACTCTGTCTCATTATTAGTGCATGAAAATTCTAGTCTCACGGCATGTGGATGCATAATCTTACTTGGACTTAAAAGAAAAATTTCCACTCCATTCCCAGACCTTGAACAGACTCCGATGAATGACATCCTCCAATATCCTTCAAACAAACATTCTTGATTCTCCGCATCTTGAACTTTCTCTAGGATCTCGTTATGGTCTATGTCTAGGATAGCATAGTTTCCAATCCTGGCATTTATATAATCCTTCATCAATTCATTGTCCTTATTCTTGAATGAGAAGGGCTTTCTAGGTTCACGAGGTACCTTAATAATTACTCCTTCTTTGTCTGGTAGCATCATACAACTTCCATCGTTCATTATATATCCTTCGATCATAGACGTCCAGTCTCTTCCCATCACAACTCCATATGTTAGGGGAAGGTCTAACACAATAATATTGAAAACCATAATGATATGGGGGGTTGTTGTAATCTAGGCATAAAAATCTTGATTTCTCCATAAGTTGTCACTTTTCTAGAATCAATTGCATATATGCTTTCACCAGTTTCATAATACTTGGTGCAACTCATGCCCAATGCCTCCATGACCACCAGTGGCATGATATTGTTTGTCATGCCAGTGTCAACTAAACAATTATGAAGAGCAAGATCATGATTTTCAATAGAAATGTAAAAGGGAGGAATTTTGCCTCTCAGCTTAACAATTGACTAGCTAGGGATTTGTTTAGGATTGGTAACAACAACTTTTTCTCTTTCAGATGGATCATCCAACAACTTCAAAATGTTTTCCCTTTGCTGGGGAATCTTCACCACTTCTGTAAAGGGTAGGGTTATCCTTAATTTACTCAAATCCTCTGCAACATTATATGTCATTTGAGTGGAGTTTGACATCATGTGTTGCCTTTCTGTCACTTTCTCATTTGCAATTTTCTCATTGGGTTTTTCTTTTTCTTTTTTCTTTTTCTTTTTGGTTCTTTTTATTAGAGTCGCCTTTATTTTTAGTTCTATTTACAAATCCTCTTGTCTCGGCGACATTTTCTTGCGAATTGGGATCATTGTTGCCCTCTTCAAAAATATACATGGACATCTCACATCCATCCATTTGCACGGTTTCATAGCTTTCATCAGGTGAGTAATGATTTTCCTGCTCAATTAATTGCTCATCATAGACATCATCTAGAACAGCCTCATTTGGAGTAGGCTATCTGGGAACCCGTGGTCTTTGCAGATTATCCGCGTTCTCAAACCTCACTCTGTTTTCTAGGAGAGGGTTCCTGCTTTGCTCTGGGATTGGAATTCTTGGATTTGGCATGTAATTATATCCCCTTCTCATTCTGGTTATCTCGTTCTACATTTGCTCAATAGTTCTATTCATCTATGCAATTTCAATTTTTTGCTTCATTTCCTGTGTCACCATAGGGTCAACCCTTACATCAAGTATGGTTCCCTTGAAAAATCCTCCTCCCATTGTTTTATTTTGAGTCGGTCGAGGTTTTTATTCCTCCTTCTTTATTGAATTGGAAGCTCCTTGATTATCAATGCTTAATCCTCCCAATTGTCTTTGACATTTGTACTTTTCCCAATATGATGTCGAGGTTGGCACCCATTTCAAACATGATTTATTCTATCTCAGTGGCTTTAGTCATTGCCTCCTCCAAGGTATCCATTCAGAATGTTCTGATAGCATACTTTACATTCAAGGGCATTGCATTCTTATAAAAACCGAGAATGACTGGGTCATTTGGTCTTTTATCTTATGGAATTCAACTCAAGGTTTTGTTGAACCTGAGATTGAAATCTCGTATCCTTTCATTCTTCCTGAAACCCATATGGGTGAAATCGGTGAGAAGGGTATGATAAGCAATTGGAGGGGCGAACATAGTCAATGACATAGCTTCGAGTTCATTAAATGAGCAAATTTATCTACTGGGCAATGTTGTATACCATTCATACGCTCTTCCTGATAAGGTTTGCAGAAACAACCTTACCATGACATCATCATAATCAACATGGTGAAAATCAAAAACATCAAGAAATAAGTGCAAATGCCTCTTTGCATCGATTGCTCCGTCTCCAGAAAATTCTCTCAGAGTGCCTTTAGGGAGAATGGGGAGATCATGTTTCTCACCTATGAGATTTAGAGGGGAATCTCTTACCCTCCTTCAATTTTTAAATCCTATATTTTCTTGATTTTTTGCAACATCTCTTCCACCTCCTTGTCTCTCCTCGTGCTGCTCATCTCGAGGTTGTTCATTTCTCTTCGCCATGTCTGGAGAGATTGTAGGAATATGTTTTTCACTTCTAAGAATAAATAGTTGCTTACTTTTACTTCTAGTAATGGGTCCTTTGTATTCGTCCAGCTTTAATCCCGACCTTGGTATTGTACTGCTCTAGATAGCCTTCAATTTATACGGTCTTGTCGCTCCTCTCTCCTCTATCTTCGGAGGATTTATCTTTATTATTCTTGGACCAATGCTTTCGAAGACCTTTCTAAATCTTCATAGGTATCGATCATTGATATTACCGAGTTGTATAACTGGTGTAAAATGTTTCATTGGTTGTTCAATCCAATTTCTAGGTGGGGTTGATCATCCTGGGGAAAAGTCATATATTCTTTCAAACAGCGCTAAACCAGACTCCAAATTTCAGTTCATCCCTAGTATGGTCACCAAAATTGTTGATGCTTGAATCTGTTGGGACTGAAATGGAAACCTCACGAGGATCTGAATCCCCCTGCATTTTTATAGAGATGGTACTTTTCTTCTAGATTTTCTTGAGATTTATAAATATTCTAAGTGTAGGACTTGACAAAAGTTCATTGTGGTAATTCAAAGAAACAAAAATATTACAATGAAATAAAAGGAAAATGTTTTTTTTGTTTTCTTTTTAAAAAGGTTCCCGAGGAAGGACCAGGAATCACACACTCCACACATTTAAAGAAAATAAGAAAAATTTCCTCACATCCATCATAGTTTAAGATAAAGATTTCTGATTACATAAAATAAAAAGAAAGATGATCTGCATGCACAAGAAAAATTTAACAAAGTGGACACATGGGCATATCAAAGAAAGATAATGATAGATCAACCTCAAATACTTTATATTCTGAAAACAGGGTTACAAATCACAGTCGAGATTGTTCCCAAAGTAGTTCTCTTGAAATTTCTAAAAATATATAGTATGTTACATATTTCTTGAAATTGTAAATGTGTTTTTCTTAAAGACTGGGATTGAGGCTCCCGCGGACCATAAAGAAAATACATACAAGAAATAAGATTTCAGAAGGAAGACGGTAGGTGGTAGAACGATCAGCAAGACCTGGTAAGAAGAAAAAAGAGGTTATCAATCTTCAGTTAAACCTTTCTATTGAAAGAGGTGGAATAACTGGATGAAGAACATGATAAATAAAAAGAAAGATATGACCAATATAAGCTTAATATGATGGTCACTCATGTGTTCATTTTCTCGTTGATGTCCTTTTATCGTTTTTGTCAATGGTTACAGGAACCATCTCCACTGCTTCTTGCCCTTCATTTGTCAATTTATCAATAGCTTTCTTGAAACATTCTTCGAGGTAACTTTTCATAGGTGCCACGTGTATTTCATGCCAGATTTAAATATTGAATAGCTCGCCCTCCAAGTCTCATAGATCAATGGAAATGACATGTAATATTTCTTCAATATCCTGATTTTTTACGGAGTAATCCACATTTAGTTATATATGGCATTCTCATCATATACAATTATGCCATAGAAATTTTCAATTGATAATCCTTTAAAAATCTTAACTTGCTCATTGAATTGTTGTTTTGTTAGGAACAACAAGTTGAGGATAAACTTGGGATCTTGGACTTCATTAGTGCTTCTGGCTAGGTCCACCTCCATGAGCCTTTTGAATAGATCTTATCTCTTTGTTATGGCTTGGTTTCACGCCTGGATGATGTTGTTCAAGTTATTTATTTTCTCTTTCCAGTAGGCATTCAACTGCTTGATCCCACTTGGAGAGGGAAGGTCCTCCTCTCTTCTCTTTAGCTCTAACATGTTGGAAACTTTAATACCAAAGGGTACCATGACATCAAGGTAGAAACCTTCTTCATTTTTTAGTTCAGCCTGTAGATATTCAAGGAAGGTATGCGCCCTTGAGCCAAAAGAAATCATGCTCTTTGAAATTTCCCAAGCTTCTGTAATCAGTTCCATTCTTTTCTTGATGTTATTCTCCACATATCTCATGGCTGATGTGAGTAAGATTGAGGATCCTTTAATTTTGGTTGCGGGTGTGGTGAGTCCGACAATTGCCAAAGGGATGGAAAGGAGTGGAAGAGGCATCAAAGTCTCTTCCATTTCATTAAGCCTTTCCTTCAACTTCATATTTTCTTCTTCGAGACCACCATTGGAATCGTCCAATGCATCACCAGTTGCTTTATGAATTCTGGAAATTTTGGAAGGGCGTATGTTTCTTAGGTTCATCTTTGAACGAGATTTCCCCTTTTTATTCTTCACATCACTCTTTTCAATAATTAATTTCTTATATTTGTTGTCAAAGATAGCGCAATGAAATATGAATGATTCTTCTTCATCAAATATCTAATTCTCAACAATTTTCAACGATTGATTTTGGTGGGCTGCGCCTCCTGGCTGATCCATGTTGGGAAACATTTTCTCAATGTCAGCCTCAAGCTCCATATCTTCGAGGGAGAAGATATTGATTTCATTCTTGACGCAATGCTCTTCTTCCTCTTGTACAATATTCTTACTCTTTTTCCTCGGAGGGAGTTTATGTGAGCTTTCAATTTTTCCTGGAGGGGGATTCTTGTCTCCTCCTCCCCCTAAACTACTTTTGATTTCCTTTTTAGATGGGTGGGCCACTGGAGCACTACTCTGAGATGTTGTAGTCTTGTGAGTGACAGTTGGGGACTGGGCACTCTTCTCGTTGGGACCCTTTCCTCTCTATTTGTAAAATTCATTGGTACTGAGTACCATCTCTAAGTCGCCAGTGGTGTGAACAAGATCGCCCAAGTTATCATCTTCTTCTTCTCCTAGAACAGTGTGGATAAATGAATTGCTAAAACCCACTGCTAACATGTGTTCCACAAATATTTTGTTAGGGTCGAACCCTTTAATCTTTTCAACGTACTTGAGATTCAAGTTGTGGAAATGGCTTGCAAATTTATCAATTTTGTTCATATTTCTGAATACAAAGTCCCCAATTTTCCAAGGCAAAGGAATGAATTGTTTTTTTCATTTTTCATGAAAAAAGTGCAGCCAAAAGTTATTTTTCCTTGTAACTTCTGTAACAAACATTCTGTCGGATATATGGCATGGAAGAACGGAAGGATTTTCCTTGGAACTGAAAATCCTTATGACATTGTAATTCTCCATTTTCTCCAAAGTCCCTTTCTATCCAAGAATTTACTGGCTTGAGCATATATTCTTGGGGTATCTCTTCCAAACAACAACTCTTTAAAAACTGAGACAAAGTCGTTGAAAGCCTCATAAAAATGTAGGGAAGCTTTGTACCAAAAGGTCACAAGGTCAAATTCACAATCCACCTTCTTGCATATAAAGAATTTAGGAAATTGATAGCAATGCGCTATCGTGAAAACCAAATAAGAAGACAAAAATAATTTCTTATCCTTTTTATAGTGAGATAATTAGGAAGAGATTTCAATGGAAATCAACTTCCCCCAATCAAAAATCGCCTGCTCCTTGACAGTAAAATACAAGATGTAAAGAATCATACGGGAAATGTTGGCAGTATTTTCTTAGCCCATAAATCTAGTGAATAACCAGGTAATTTCCCAAAATGGGTTTTTGAACAAGTTGACCTGCAATCTGGTGATATCTTTAGGGATGACCGCGAGATTCTCCAAGAATTCGGGTAAGATATCCAGACCGTTTTCATGTTTTTTTTCAAAAATTCCCTACAATATTCACCTTTGAAGGTGAGTGTCAGCTCTGGGGGTTTCAACATTTTACGGAACACTTGAGGCGAGAGAGAGACGAGAGAATGGTCTTGGAGTTGAATCATCCACTGGCTTGGTATATACTTCTCAGTGCACCAGGAAACCAGCTCCTTGCAATCAAAAACTTTAGGAACACAATGATCCAGGTGGATATTGGTGGCCACCCACCTATTCCACTTGGACCCCCACCATTATTTCTTTCATTTTTTCATTTTCCTTAATTGTAGCATAATTTACTATTTTTGGCAGTTTTTCGGGTCTTAAAATTTTGGAGCCATTTTGAGGCCCTAAACGACATTTTTTGGGAATCAACCGATTGGTGAATATTTTTTATACTCACTCTCAGCGGTTGTAGTCCTTGGATAGGTCTTTCTAACGATTTATCATATGCATCAAAAGGAGATAGTATGCCAAAGTTACAACCCCGGGAAATTGATGTACCAATTTACCCCGACGGGGTCCATATTCTGGCATTCCATCTCCTAGGGTTAGGTTTTTGGATGTTTAGGGTTTCCATTGTTTCTCAATAATATATAGGCCTTCGAGCTTCATTGTAACAGAGATTTCAGAGGCTTGTATCTGCCACATCTCTTCTAAGAGATAAGCTACCAACGCCCTAGCTAGTTTATTTCTATTATGTTTGTAAACAAATTTCAGCTCTTTGATATTAATGAAATGAAGTGTTATGTCCACTTCATCTTTGTATTCATGGTTATTTGTGTATTCTGTTGTGTTCCTGCATATATTCGGATCAATGGTATCAGAGCAGTATGCTCTTTCTCAACCCTTCTTTGCATGTCCCCAACAAGGTCAGGGTATAAGGAGTTAGGGCTCGATCTGGTTGAACATTTGCAAGATCAGCCTCGCAAACCCCTACGGTCACCCATGGGGGACGAAAATAAAGACGAGGGAGCAGGAGATCCTATCAAAATATTCCCTGAGGAGGTCCTTGAAAAACAAAGGAACGCGATGATAGATAACTTTGTCGAGATCCTTCAACGATTGCTCACTGGTGGTGCATCTGCATCCAACAACCACTCTGGAGGCACAACCCCTTTTAAGGTACAAGTAAACTTTGACATTCCCATATTTGATGGCCAAATAAATGCAGACATCATAGATAGATGGTTGAATCTATTAGAAGGATATTTCTTGGTTCATGACTTTTCCAACCGAGAGAAGATTATTTTTTCACTTCTCAAAGTCACCCCCCATGTCAAGGAAGGGGAGGAACCCTCTTTGTTCTCTACCACACTCACTTGGAATTACTTCTGAGATGCCATCAAGGAACAATATTATCCCATGGGGAGCTATGAGGACAAGTGCATACAATGGACTAGGTTACGGCAACAAAGGGATCAAGATATGCATGAGATGATGAATCTGTTCCATACCCTGCACACAAAGTTGGGTATCAAAGATTCAGAGAAACATTTGTTGTTGAAGTACCGCAATTGTCTACATAGATACATTCAGGAGGAAATGGAGTTCCTCGACATCTCCTCGCTTGGTACGGCATATTGGTATGTTGCCAAGATTGACCAAAAATTCAAACAGAAGAAGAAAGACTTTGGATCTACGAATCAAAAGCAAGTGAAAGGTGCCCCCAAACATCAGAACAAAGGACAACGCCAAGGCATGGTGTCTCAAGATAACCTGCCAAAACTGCAAGTAAAGAACAACACCGTGAAGCCGAAGAAGGAGACGGGAAAGTGGTGTGAGTTCCATAAGAGCTCCACTCACAACACAAGTGAGTGTCAGGCCAAATAGTCAGTGGTGGCCAAGATGAGGGCTTCTAAATCATATGCATGCTCTGACACTGAATTAGAACCCAAGAATGGGAATGACAGAGGGAAGCAGATTATCGATGCAGATCCCAATGCCATCGTTTCCACCATGAATATCCATAGGAGGAGGAGCGTCTCTTCCACTCCCGGATGTGGGTAAAGGGTTCCCTACTACAGTTCATTGTTGACAATGGAAACCAAAAGAACCTCATTTCAGCAAAGGTCATGAATCATTTGGGCTTGCTAAACACAACACACCCACAGTCGTACACCATCGGGTGGCTTCACCAAGGATGGGATATCCACGTTAGCTAGTAGTGTCACCTTCCCTACAACTTCAAGCCCTTCACTGATGAGGTATTATGTGACATTGCTCCTCTTGATGTTTGTGATGTATTGTTAGGCCAACCATACTTGTGGAAGCGACATGTTGTGTATGAGTCATGGAATCGTGTTGTTATTGTTACCTTGGGAAATAAGTTGTACATGATACCAAAGGTACCACTGCTTGTCGCTATCTCTTTGGTTACTACAAAACAATGCAGTAAGCTCATTTCCAAAACTCAAAAATTTGTTTTCTTGATGATCCTCCCTCGGGGCAAGAAGAATATTGTGGCCACAACCTCTAGAATGGGCTCCTCCACACGACGACAACAAATGGACAAGGTCATGGAAGAGTATCGAGACATGTTCACCTCACCTACAGGGGTGCCTCTGCACTGTCAGGTCAAGCACCCCATTGAGTTGACCCCAGGTGCGTCACTGCCCAATGGACCGATCTATCAATGCTCTGTTTTGGAGAACGATGAAATCAAGAGGAAGATTTAGGAGCTGCTACAGAAAGGTCACATCTGACCAAGTTCATCATCCTGTGGGAGATGGATCGTGTTGGTGTAGAAGAAGGATGGGACTTGGAGACTCTGTATTAACTATCGGGTATTGAACAAGATCATTGTCCAGAATAGGTACCCGATCCCGCAAATTGATGACCTTCTGGACCAACTCAAAGGGGTGAAATATTTCAGCAAGATCGACTTGAAGTCTGGGTATCACCCGGTACCAATCGAACCGTCAGTATGTGTGGAAGACTGCCTTCAGAGACAAGGAGGGCCATTTCGAATGGTTGGTCATGCCTTTCGGGTTCATGAATGCTCTCGCAACCTTCATGAGGTTGATGGACAACATCTTGTGGCCATTCACCAACTCATTTGTATTAGTGTACTTGGATGACATCCTAATCTTCATCCAGACTTAGGAAGAGCACCTCCACCACATCCGACAGGTCCTCCAAACACTATGGAAACACAATTTGTGTGCCAATTTGGAGAAGTGTACTTTTGGCATGACCCAGGTTCAGTATCTAGGATACATTATTGATGAGCATAGGGTGCATGTGGATCTAACCAATATCCAATTCATCTAGGATTGGCCAGCCCCGACCACTCTAATAGAGCTTCGCAACTTTCTGGGTCTTGCTAATTTCTACCACAAGTTTGTGCTAGGATTCTCTCATATCAATTGGCCCTTGAGTCAAGTCACCAAGGGAGGAGTGAAAGAAAAATTCCTTTGGTCAGAATCTCAATAGAAGGCATTCGTAGAATTGAAACATCTCCTCTGTTGTGCCCTAGTGCTCACATTAATAGACTTGAAACAACCATTTAATATTGAGACAGATGCCTCTAACTATGCTATTGGGTAAGTTCTTACTCAGCAAGGGCATCCAGTGGCATATCACAGTGCGACACTGTCTGACACTGTCTGAAAGTATCCCACTTATGAAAAAGAAATGTACTCCATTGTATAGGCTTGCTGACAATGGAACCATTACATTTTGGGGAAGGAAACAATCATCCACACAGACCACTGACCCCTACAATTCATACAAACACAAGGGAAGTTGCAGAATGATCGCAATTAGAAGTGGTCTACATATATGAAATAGTTTCATTTGAACATCAAGTACAAGAAGGGCATCACCAATAATGTTGTAGACTGCCTCAGCCGACCACCGATCGTGGTGATAACCACCATGCTCAAATCTTGTGGGAATGAGACTTTTGATTGGCCACTTCTCTACAAGAGCGATCCACATTTCGGCCACACATATAAGATGCTCTTGGAGGGTAACCGAGTTCCAAATTTTCACCTCCAGGATGCACTACTATGTCACCTAGGACACCTGCGTGTTCCTTCAAGCGAGCATGCCAAGATGATTTGGGAAGCGCACTATAGTCAGGTCGTTGGGCATTTCGGGGTCAAGAAAACAGTGGTAGTACTGCAAAAGTATTTCTATTGGCCAAAACTTCGGCAGGATGTCGGGAAGTACATCCGATCCTGCACTGCCTGCACCATTGCCAAACCAAGCATCAATAAGCAAGGCCTCTATACTTTGTTTCCTACCCCTAGTCGACCTTGGGAATCCATCTCCATGGATTACATGTTGGGCCCTCCTTCTACTAAGCATGGAAACGACTATGTCTTCGTGGTCGTCGAAAGATTCTCGAAGATGGACATTATGGTGGCCTGCAAGAAGAATATCACAACAGAAGCCACTGCTAAAAGGTTTAGAAGAAGAAAATTTTGTTGACGAGATAGCGGGAACGTTGGGAGCATATGCCACCGCAAACCAATACTCAGTTGGGACCCTAAGAAGCCGATTGAAACACAAGGATCGGTTGATCAACAAGTTACAGAGTCGTCTATCAGAATCAGAGATGAATGCCCGAAACGAGGCATATAAAGAGCTCAAGCAAGCCAGAGAGGTCAACCGACAGGAAATTGAGAAACTCAAGACTAATCTTGAGCAAATGCAGCAGTCGATCGAAGAGATCCAAACGCAGGCTGAGCAACAGGAGGGATTGATAAACCAGTTGCAGACTGAGTTGGATCTCGCTGAAAGCCAGGTCATAGACATGACGATATTCCAAACCTAGGCCGCGAAGATCCAAAGGAGAATATAAATAGCTTAGTAGAGTTTTCTTGCCAAAATAGAAATCATCTAGGATCATGTTCAACTAGTAGACCAAGCCCTGGACCAAGTCACTTTAAGAGAAAGGGAAGCCCGGGTAGCCTGAAGTACATTGCAAGAAGTTGTCACATCCACAGCAAAGGAAGAGATAGCCATCACTTCCAGATTGTCCATTAAAGAACAGGCCAGGGGGAATATCCTGTTGACGGCTTGGGAACATGATATATCTGAAAACAGGACAAGGGCCAAAGAGGTGAGGGATTCTTGTGAATACATATTTGGTTCAATAAACAAAATTTTTTTAGAGCTCGATAGAGAAGCTAGCACTGGAATGTTAGGGAAAATCAACATAGCCAAGCATCTGGTAGATATCAAAGAAAGTATGGATAGGGATCAAGATGAGCTATCTCAAGTAAGTCAAGTCAACATTGCTCAGAATGGAAAATGGATAATTAAGACGAATTTACTATTTCTATCCATCATGACAAAAGAGCGACAGGTGGGAGGGAGGATCCCGCAACTAGACAAGAATCGTTACTTATTTGAGGCAAAAAACCAAGTCGATCCCTCCAAGTCTATCGCCCAGCTGGTAGAGAGATGTCTTAAATGTATCGAGCATGGGCAAGGAAAATCTTCAAGAAGCAAATAAATTAATTACACGTATTTTCAAAGTTTTGGATGCCAGACGACAGGGAGAGGTGAAAGGCCTACAGAAAAAGATAGGGACAACAAGTGAAGCGTTCCACATGCTTAGCTAGTAATTGTCGTTCTTTGAATAATTGAATTGTAACGCCACATGTTGGTATAAATACATCTTCGATTATGTAAGGAAGGGATTTTTCTTTTATCAGATTGTAATAGAGAAATTTTCCTTTGCCGGGATTAATACAAAGCAAATTAAAGACTCCATATTCTGTCAAGATTGAGCTATGTGCTTTCCTCTATTATTTCATACTTTATGTCATTTTTATATATATCTTTGATGAATGCTTCAACTGCAATTTAGTACAACCTCTATTGTGGTGATCCTGTTTTAGTTATCTAATTATTTACAGCTTTTCCTCTGTATCGGCTATTAGAAGGTACAAGACTTGTGGATTACTTAGATCTCTATATTTTATGCTTCATTAAAGTGTTTCTTTTATTTTTCTTCTTTTGTTACAGCATGATATTCCTCTGGAATTGATGCCTCACATTGTCTAACAGCTCTATGTTTTTTTTCGTTTCATACTTTGTTTCAAATTTAAATTCAGTTATGGAAAACGACCTTCGATTTTGTTAAACTATTAATTTGTTTCATGGGATTTTTTCTCCTATAATCTAAAATTGAATTAGCAACTTAAAAGCAACAATCTCTTAAATTTATGTTCCTTAAATGACTGTCCCTGTTGCAAGGCAACCTTACGTAGAACCCGACCTCTCAAGCCAAACCAAAATTTCCTTAAACCTCTTCAATACTATCCTAAGAACTACAACCACCCGGGTCGAACTCGAGCGTTTGTGGGAAGCCATTGAATGGGACATAACCATTCAAGAACAAGTGGAAGTTAGACATAGACAACTTAGAAATCATCCATAGTTTCTCTTCCAGTTGTTTGCTCCTTTCCATATCTTTTACCCTCTTCTATATGCCTAGACTTTATACTTCGTAGCCTTAAGTATAGACTCTGGAACAACATCTTTTTGGCGTTGTTGCTAGGGAATGGAGAATCGTAGTCACTTTCCCCTGAGAGAACAACATTTCCAAGTTTTTTTTTTTTATAGTGAACAAAGAAGAGAACACGTTGCTAAGGATAAACCTTTATCATTCACTTGGGGACTCCACTTTTAAGTAAGTTGGCATCCATTCGAAGGAACACCAAACAAAACCCAGATGCTAAACATACCATGCCAGTTTTCAATCCCAAAAATATACTAAAACCAAGGGATCTTTTCAAACAGACCACTGTTGTTTACCAACCCAAGTCTACCCAATCCAAAGCTAAGACCCCTCTTGAACCTTCATCCTTGCGAGAAATTTCTCTCGGAAAAACATTGGACAGTATTGTCGAAGCTGAGACCCTAAACCATGAGTTAATCCTACCCGAGATTAAGACCGAAACCTCTCCGACTACCTATTACATTAGTAGGGTGAGGCGTCTTTTGTAAAGTTCATCCCTATTAATATCCCATCGACTCTTGATATAAAATTCTTTGTCACTCAAGGCCTTGAAGAAGGTACCACACACTCAGATTCAACACCGGTGGGTTCTCCCATTTACGTATCCTACAAATCAGAGGAACCGAGTCCCCATATACCCTTTTCCCCTTTCTCAACTTTCACCTCCCCTGATAAAAAGTTCCCTGAATTTTCCCCCCCTCCACCCCGGGGAAGCTAGAGAGTCACTATACATCTTTGCCAACCCTCTTTATAAAGCACCAATTTCCTCTTCTAGATTATCCATGGCCATCATCGGAGGAGGAGCAGGGGGAGTAGGAGGTCAAAGCCAACAACCTCTCCCCAGAATTTTCATCAAGGTAGCCTCTAGATACGCCCCCTTGGTCCTTCCAGCACCCCCCATGATTTACCAGAAAACTATATGAAAAACTTGCCCAAGTTCACAGGAGAAGGAGATCTAACCACAGCCGAGCATATCAACTTCTTCGATCAATTCACAGATATTCTAGGTCTCAAACATTAGGATGTGTATTCCCGGTTGTTTGTCCAAACCTTCAAAGGACAGGTAAGAACTTGGTTTCGGAGCCTGCCCCCAGGTTCAATATTATCCTATAATGCACTAGAAGACCTATTTCTCAGACAATGGGGCGAAAGAAAGGATCATTTATACTATTTCACCAAGTTCGGGTCTTTAAAGAAAAAAGGTTCAGAAGCTGTTATGGAATTTATCCAGATATTTAACAAGTTGTACAATAAGAACCCAGTTGAAGTTAAACCGTCCCAACCCACAGCCAAAGTAACTTTCATAGGAGCATTTGAGCCTGATTTCTCTCTACTATTAAGAGAAAGGAGAGGGGCTGACTTAACCCGAATGCAAGATGATGCTATGGAAATTGAGTCAAACATGATGGCTTCAGGTAAATTAAAAACGAAAATCGAAACAGGAAACAGGGAGACCAAACATTTTAGAGAACAAGCGAGTCCCTCTAGATCTGGAAGATCCTCAGATGACAAAATGGGTGATATGGCTAGGATAATAAAATATCTATCAAACAAAATATCAAGAATGGAGCTAGACCAATCCAAACCTGATCAATTCGTTAAGAGAGAATTCAAGAGAAACCCCAATCCTCAAATTAAACAAAGACAGATTAAAAATGAAGATCAAAAAATTCAAACCCCTCTAAAAAATGAAAGTTTTATTGGATGAAATAATATGCAAGAGTTTGAGGATTTAGAAGAAGACGTAAACAATTTGGGCAACGACTGTATGCAACCTCATTTAACTAAGGAATATTATGAGAAGTCTCTAAACATAGAACGACCGTTGACTGAAAATGATAACATAAACAACACTGATGATTCTACTTATCAAGGGATGGTCGATACTATAATGGACGAGTTCCAACATAAGTACAATCTGAGGCCTAAAAATAAACATGTGACGACTACTCAACCCAGGAAAATTTTTCCTAGAGGCGAAACATACAAGCCCGCCCAGAAAGAGACTGAGATGCAAAATAACAAAGGGGTAGACTCGTAGAATACAAATGTAAAGGAGGCTGAAACCCAAGTGAGAAGAACTAAGACAGCTGAAACGCAGACACCGAAAACCAGAACCGTCGAAAATAAAACAGTGGAAACAAATAAATTGGAAAAGAAAGAGTCTGAAGTTTCAACCAAGGAAGCAGATAGAGTTGCTGGAAGTTTCTGCCTAGAAAATGAGATAAATAAGATCAAGATACCAATACCTTTGGTCAAGTTGGTGAAGAACCCTGTGTATCGAAAGCAAATAACCAAAATGATAAATTTTTCAGATTTAGAGAGTTAGTCTGACGTGATAAATTTGGAGGATGATAAGCCTAATATCACTTTTGGTCCACATTTTGAAGGTGCCAGAGATATTGTCGCCCCCTTCTATATTACCATGAACGTGCACGATCGGTTGTTGCATAATTGCATGCTGGACTCTAGAGCCTCTCATAACGTAATGCCCAAATCTATTATGGATAGACTAGGCCTCAAAATTACCAGACCCTATGGAGATCTTTACTCGTTCGATTCAAGGAGAGTTAAGTGCATGGGCATGATCAAAGATTTAGTAGTCACTCTCGTCCAGATTCTGATGAGAAGTGTCCTAATGGATGTAGTTATCGCTGATATACCCCCAAAATATGGTTTTCTATTATCTAGATCTTGGGGAGCCAAGCTCAGGAGATCTCTTCAGATGGACATGACCTATGCCACAATCCCTCTTTTTAGCGGGTAGTACACTTAGTTATACAAGGAAACACGGTTGGCATATACGGTAAGTGATCCTCAGAATCCTAACAATTACCCTGTTTATGTCACCGATCAAGACCTGGGAAATTGTATTTTGTCTTTTGACGATAGTGAAAACAATTGTACAGAATAAAGTTATATAGATGAAAATAAAACTGAAAATACAGATAAAAATGTGTATAGCACTGGAACTTGGAAAATGTTTTTTGATGGTGCTTCATCGTGTGGAGGAGCAGGTGCAGGAGCGCTTTTCATAGCACCTGAAAACAAATTTGTTATACCCTTATCTTACAGGCTATAGTGGGACATGGACTACACAAATAACGTATGCGAATATGAAGATCTAGTCTTGGGACTAGAAGCTGCCAAGAAGCTAAACATAAAGAACCTAGAAGTCTATGGAGATCCATAACTGATTGTGAAGCAGGTAAATCGTCCATACCAGGCCAAGCACCCAAGACTAAGGTCCTACAGAAATTGCGCCTAGGATCTAATGGAAAATTTATTTTCATCAGTAAAGGTTCATTTCATCCCACGTGCGGAAAACCAGCAATCCAATTCATTGGCTAAAACAGCATCGACCTCCGCACCCCCTACCACTTTCAAATTAAAATACCACATAGAGGTGAGGCATAGACCATCCATACCAAACAACATGCAACATTGGCAGGTATTTGATGATGACGAAAAGATCAGAAATTTCTTGGAAATGGTGGAAGATTTCACTGAAACTCACATTGACCAGGAAAACCAAAATGACCATACCTGGATTATACAAGAAGGGGAGGAGCCTCAGGAATTCCAAGAAAAAATCGCAAATCATCGCATTCTAGTGTTAAAAAGTAATCAAATCCCTAAGGGCCTGATACCTCTGGAAAGGTTGTTTGATCAAAACGAGATGCCTCTGAGGTCTACCTTCCAGCCCCAACCAGAGGAGGTCGAAGACTATGACGTGGGCACCGATAAAGAACCTAGGATAGTGAAACTATCAAATTACCTTCCTCCTGAGATAAAAATCAAGTATACAAACTTACTCAGACGGTATAAGGATGTTTTTGCATGGTCTTACGATGAGCTCAGAACCTATGACACCTCTGTGATCGAGCACAATATACCTTTGAAACTTGGTGTTAAACCCTTCAGATAGAAGCTCAGACAAATCAACCCCATTTTATTGCCTATCGTCAAAAAAGAAGTGAAAAATCTTTTAGACGCAAAAATAATTACACCTCTCAGGTACTCTGACTTTGTCGTGAACCTAGTCCCGGTTAGGAAGAAGAGTGGGGAGATTAGACTGTGTGTAGACTTTGGAAATCTAAATAATTCCTCTCTCAAAGACAATTATCCTCTACCCAAAATGGATCATGTTTTGGAAAAAGTAGTTGGGGCAAATAGGATGTCGATGATTGATGGGTTTTTCGGTTACAATCAAATTGCTATCAACGAGCATGATAAAGAAAAAACAGCTTTCACCACCCCTTGGGGCACATTTATGTGTGAAAAAATGACTTTTGGTCTGATGAATACAGGTGCTACCTTCCAGCACACTATGGATATCGATTTCATCAGTGAGAGAGATAAATTCATGGTCATCTACCTTGACGATCTAACTATTTTTTCTAAATCCGATACAGACCATCTGATACATCTGAAGCAAACGTTCGAAAAATGTTGAAAATTTGGTTTGTCCTTAAACCCTAAGAAGTCTCACTTTGCGATGCAAGAAGGTAAACTCTTGGGCCATATTGTGTCTCGAGACGAAATTAAAATCGATCCTAAAAGGGTAGAAGCTATAGACACCATAAATATTCCTAGAAATGTAAAAGAAATTCAGTCATTTTTAGGAAAAATAATTTTTTTGAGAATATTTATCCCAAACTTTGCTGAAATCATGAAATTGATCACAGATATGATAAAAAAGAACAACGAAGTGAAATGGACGGTAGAAGTTAAAGCATCATTTGCACGCATCAAGAAAGTTATCAGCGAAGCACCCGTACTGGCAAGCCCTGATTATCTAAAAGATTTCATGATTTTCTTGTTTTCCTCCGAACACACAGTGGCGGCAGTACTCCTCCAGAAGAATGAAGAAGGTTTCGAGCAACCAATAGCTTTTTTCCATAAAAGTCTTAGAGACACTGAATTGAGATATGATATAATGGAAAAGCAAGCGTATGCTATGGTGAAGGCGTTGAAGGCTTTTAGAACCTACGTGATACACTCCAAGGTAATTGCATACGTGCCCACTAGTTCTGTAAAAGATATATTGGTTCAGCCCGACAACAATGGGAAGAGGGGTCGGTGGCTTGCTAAAATTCAAGAATTTGATCTAGAGGTGAAACCGACAAAACTAGTAAAAGGACAGGGTTTGGCTAAGATCTTAGCTGAATCAAATTTCAGAGCACTCGGAATGAATAAACTTCAGGGATATGAGGAATGTGGGGACGTAAACAAGCTCGATGACCAAATAGCTACAACCAGAATTGAAGAGAAGTTTGCCTTATCAGATTGGTATAAAGAAATAATGTCCTACCTATTGAAACAGAAACAGTAGAATCAGAAACAGTGGAGGTCATAAACGAATTTCATGAAGGAGTGTGCGGAAGGCATCACGCCTGGAGGGCAATAGCTTATAAAATCCTGAGGGTGGGATATTATTGGCCTAAACTATTCTCAGATGTCAATTCCAAAGTCAGAACCTGTAACCCTTGCCATTTGTTCACAGGTAAACAGAAGCTCCCAGCGCTACCTTTGGTTCCTGTCAAAATCGAAGCCCCTTTTCAACAATGGGGGTTATATTTTATAGGTGAAATCAACTCACATTCCAGTGCTCAACACAAATGGATCCTCACTGCTACAGATTACTTCACCAAATGGGTGGAAGCTATTCCGACTAGAAGGGTGACAAATTCAGTGGTAATAGATTTCCTAGAAGAGAACATATTGTCTAGATTCGGTTGTCCCCGAAAGATAGTCACGGATAATGCCCAGGCGTTCAAGTCTATGGCAATGGTCAACTTTTGCTAGAAATATAACATCATATTGGGCCACTCCACAGCATATTACCCTCAAGGAAATGGGTTAGCCGAATCATCAAATAAAAGTTTAATTACCATAATTAAGAAGGTGCTGAGCGAAAACAAAAAATCTTGGCATGTGCATTTGAAGTACGCTTTGTGGGAAAATCGGATAGGTACAAAGAAATCCATTGGTACTTCTCCTTTCCAAATGGTATACAGGACTGATGTGGTATTACCTATAAATCTAGCACTCCCCGTGATGAAGCTCTGGCAAGATGAGAAAGAAGAACCAAACCATGTCACAAGGAGAATAAATCAACTGATTGAGGTCCAACAGCAAAGGACCGAGGTGGACGAAAGGATGCAGAAATACCAAGACAACATGAAAGCATTGTTCGATCATAAGGCCAAAGATAGGGAATTCCTCCCTGGCGATTTTGTTTTGGAATGGGATGCTAGGAGAGAAGACTCGGCGAAACATGGTAAATTTGACCATATCTGGTATGGACCACTCAAAGTATCAGCGTCTGAAGGGAAGAATTTGTTTCTACTAGAAAATTTCGACGGTAAAATTTTCAATGCCCCTGTTAACAGGCGTTATCTGAAGAATTATATGCAATAAATGATTCCCCAGTTTTTGTTGCATATACCGGTTTGTGTTTTCGTTTTCTTTTTACAGCTTTGGTTGAGTTTACCTTCATCACAAATAAAATAGGTCAATGATCTCTTAGGAATAAGGATATACAATAATCAATGCCTCGAAATCTATAAACCTTAAAACCCTGATACACCCACTGTTGTTTTCTTTCAGGATTACGGCTATAACCCCAATAGAAAAAAGAAGAAAATGAATGGGCATGCATTGGGAAATCAATCTACCCGAAACAGGTGATAAAAGAAAGTTTATTAAGACGAAATCGAAATGGTAAGGCAAAGGTATGATTGCCCGAACTGTCTAGATTTTTTGAATGATCATCAGCTAGGTGCAACAACGTTTCATCGAATGTGGATTTTCGCCGGGTATGCCCACCAAGGAACTTTGTCACTATGGTTTCCAAGTATTTCCTCCCAAATAAGATGAAGAAATTTGAAACAAACTGCAGAAGTAAAGTAGCCTCAAAGAAAAAGCTCCCAAGGTCGAAACTAAGTATAATGCCTGTGCTTATAAAATATGATCTTTCCTCGTCACTTTTCCCCCCTTTCTGTGTTTCTTTCTCCCCTGGGACCAGATCTTTCCCTATAGCATCCATAGAAGAAGAAGGAGTTACACCTTACCACTCGAAGCTAGAAAAAAAATTGTTTTGAAGGCTGCACGGATAGCTCTTCAGCTCCTACTGAACTAAGATATGTGTGGGATGATCCTAATTCTCTTAGTTATTTCAACAAGTTTTAATGATCATTTTTGCATCAAAAGAAGGCCCCCGAAAATAAATTTCCCCATAAGTTTCCTGTGGACTAAGATGTTTTGAAGGTCAAAGGGGAAACTGGTCCAGATTAATCAAAATGAGTTAACAGACCTCTATAGCAAATTATACACAGATATCACCCCTAGTATACTTTATACTAATTGATTGCCCCCACTTCATGTCAAAAGAAAAATATAAGACAGATGGTGAAAGGAAATTCGAAAAATTTGATTGCCCCCATCCAGTCCCAAAGAGATGATGAAAGGAAATTCATGAAATGATTTCCCTCATCTCAGCATTTAAATGCAAAGTTACAGCTTGAAGTGGTGAAAGGAAATTCAATAAAAGGGAACCAGATATCTTCACCAGGGTACTGAACAGGCTCGCTGGCAGTGAAGCAATGTCCAAGATATCTGTAAGGCTATTATACATGAACCATATTGTTATCTGTGACCAGTTTTCACTTGAAGCCAGATCTACATCCCATGTCTGTACAAGAATCCCTATTTAAAAATTTCAAAACTACTTCACACTGATGCAAGCAAAATCAACAAAACCTGTTTAAATCCTTAAGATTCTTTGGTCATCCTAAGTAGACACAAGTTCAATATTAGGGAAGGGGAAGCTACCAGGTGGACCGACTTTGAGATAGGGAAGGGATGAAGTCCCAAAGGCTTTCAGAGTTAAGGATGAAACCCTCCTTTTTCTTCTATATCCTCTTTCTAAACAAGGCTCGCAGAAGAAAACTAATGACTCCATTCGCCCAATAAAGGCACGTGGTCTACTGTTCTTCTCATCCCGCAGGGAGGCGAGATCCCTAGATGGAGCCTATATTGGAAACAACCCCCTTTTTCTAAAAAAATTCAAGACTAAAGATTAGCTACGGAGCCGCCTCTTAACAATGATCTTTATTTAAGAGACTTATTTTGGTTTCTCGGAAATTGACAGTTCACAATGTATAAAGAGCTATTTTCCCAGCCTACTTAAAGCCCCAAGTTCTGAAACCCCGAGAACCCATTTTAAATGCACTTAAGTGCAAGCTAAAAGTGTTTAACTTTTAATAAGGCCCATCGCAATTTCGCGATTCGGGTTTGCCTGCGACAAAGTGTTATCGAATTCTCTCCCCTCGCAATCCCGACTCCGGAATTCGCAAAGTTTAGAAAGTTTTTCCCAAATCATGATTAGTTAAAAGTTTTAAACATAGGATTATCACTTAAGCTAATCACCTCGTGAGTTCGCGATTTGTACTTTACTTATGCCATGACTTCTGGGGATATGATACTTGTAACCCCGATACCCGAGGTCACGAGATCCCTTTTTTAATCTTGATAAATTAAAAACCAAAGGTAATTAATGTTAATCCACCAAATCGCAATTTCGTGATCTCCGGGGTTCATGGTCCAAAACTGAGGGTAGAAATATTTCGAAGTTGTGAACACCGAGAAAAGCAATTAAGAACTAAAAGCACTTGATAAATGGACTAAGCCGGATTGACTAACGCCTTAATCAACTTTTACGTTGGTACAACCTATGGACAAAGATTTAAAAGTCTCTGCGTTCTTCTCGAGTCACGCCATCAAAACATTTATGACATTTATAAGAAGGTCCTGTGAAGTGATTGATACTAAGATCTGATTTTATCTCTAAAATCTTTCCTTTAATGTTTTGAACGTTCTGTCAGCGAGAACTCGTATACAATTTAAGTGCTCAAAATGAAAGGATTATCGTCGTTCGTTTGAAATTCTTTCTAGTTTTCCGCAGAGTCATTTTTTCAAAGTAACCCCTGTTAGTATTTTCTCTCTTTGTGACAGGAAGTCGAATTACAGAGTTCTATATTATGGCTCTGAGGAAAACTCCAAAGACTACTGGTGAGAGTTCGGGTCAAGGTTAAGATATTATCTCTGATACTTCACCCAGGAGCATCAGTACTATCAAAACATGGACACAAGTCTCCGACATCTTGTAACATGAGCTGATCAATTCTTCATACGATTCCATCGATAATGAGAAAGAGGACATATCTATAAAATATAAAGTTGTCACTCAGTCTGAGATACACAAGATCCCAGCAAGGCCACATCTCCTCCCGTATTGTGATATGATGCAATGGGTGATAGACCATGTAGATATCCCAACCAAGACAATTTTCAATGTGCAGAAGGTGGCGATTGGGACTTTCAGGCCAGATCATATACGAGAAATTTATAAATTGTCTCCCACGCCGAGATTCACGCACAACGTCGAATTCTTAGAAGTATTCAAAGAGAAAGAATCCGAGCAGTATGGGAAAAGCCTATCTGACCTTATTAAAGATTGGTATTTGCACCCCATGAAATTCAGGGCCGACTCCAATGGAATCTATTCAATCTCAATGTTGGAGCCACAATTCATGTATGTAGAAATGATGTTCTGTAGGCTGTACGGGACGGAGGATACCGCTCACTTATTCCTCCCATGGGTACCGCTGATTCACACAGTGGCTGAGGGTTTCACGTTTGATTGGGCCAAGCTTTTGTCTGATAGTCTGGCCAACTGGATCACAGAATACCGAGAGAAAACAGAAAGTGAGAAAACATCCTTGTTTTTTATGTTGGCTTACATAATGGATGTTGTGTGCTTCTTGATGCCTTTCCTATTAATGAGTTGGACTTGGACTCCAACCAACGAATGACTTATTCATGAATACCATTCGAATCTCTGAGAGGATAAAGCCAAAGAGTTAGTATATGAGATTTTCAATTGGGTAGTGGTGCCCATGCATATTTCTATC
>CBVK0100718459.1:0-16299 GCA_900067695.1 Picea abies
CCTCAAAAAAAGTGTCAATACATTTCAATACAAATACAAAGGAGTAATAATAAGAATAGCACAAATAAAAAAATAAATCACAATAGAAGGATATAAACTTTGGAATTATCGATCACTATAAACCTTGGATATCTAAACATTTCAATATGATTAATACAAATAAAAAAATTACTGTAAATGATAAAAATTTGGATATGGAAACATATAATTCATTGGGAATAGCGAAGCTGGCAATAAGACCTCAAATCGACCTCAAATCTATCATCCAATCAAATCATAACATATATGGTTTTTTTTATTATATAAAAAATAATGCTTCTAGTTCTCTATATCGAACATTATAAAGTATACAAAAAATTGTAATCAAACGACAAACTAATATAAAGTCAACAAATAATCCCTCTACGCCTTCGACAGGGATTAATAATTACCCTCACTCCCTTTTTAATGACATTCCAAAATTTAAAACCACTATTATCTATATTCATGTATATTCATGGATCTTAACTTATTATTCCTTACTTTAAAGTTTTTTTTTAATGAAGTAATGGCATTATTTCTTACATTGATGTTTTTAAGAGAAGACATTATTTCTAATTTTAGAGTTTTTTAAGTGATAATGTTAAAAGTGAGTTATAAAGGGAATAAACTTAATTTTTTTGGATGAGTAATTTTTTAATTTTGTTTAGTTTTTAAGGTTTTTTTGTTTGTTTTTATATTTTAGTTTTATGATTTGGTTATATATAGGTAAAGTTTTTTTAGTAAAAATTCCTATTAATTTTATAATTCTTATAACTATTTTTATTATAAATTTTGTTAATAAAAAAACAATTAATTAATATTTTTGTATAATATATTAATCTTTTTATTTCAGGCATGGTTGCGTGCTATGGAAGGAATGCATACCCATTCTCAAGTTATGGTGGGCATAATTCTAGGTTCCATTACAGCCATCATATGGTATTATACGTGGAACACTATTATGGTTAGACATTTATATTTTTCCGAGAAAGTTAGAATATTCCTTCATTTGGGTTCAATTATTGTCTCATTCAATTTGTAAGTGTCTCATGACGTATGACGAAAAACATTTTTCCTATTTGGATAATATCATTTACTTTATTTTCATAAATAAAACAAAATATTTTATCCTTTTTCTTTTCATATAATCTTAATATAATTAAGAGTTTGTGCTATGATAATGAATGTGTTCAAGATTATATAAAAGTGGAGGAAATGCCATTTAGTTTTTATATACTTCTATTTTCCACATATTTTTTGGTATGTATCATTAGTCTTTTTAAGAATAAAAGGATAAATTTCATACAAATGGAAAAATAACCTGCTTAATTAGTTAATCTAATTTATAAGTATTTTCGACATATTTTTTGGTATGTACATTTAGTCTTTCTGAAAATAAAAGTATAAATTTCATAGAAATGGAAAAATAACTGTTTTAATTAGTTAATCTAATTTATAAATATGGATTTTTAGAAATGGAAAAATAATTGGTTTAATTAGTTAATCTAATTTATAAATATGGATTCTTATAAAATATGTGAATTTTGGTATGTATTTTTAGTTTATTTAATAAAGTTTAACAAATAAAAGGATAATGTGTTTAATTAGTTAATACAATTTATAGTATATTTTTTTATAAAATAAATGTTGTTTAGGTGATTTGAAAATAAATTATTGGAATAATTTATGTATTAACTTCTTAGGTGGAAGGCATTTCAATATCACTTTTTTTCTCAATTGAAAATTTCTCATTATATATTGTATATAATTGTTTACATATGCTGAAAATGTCTAAAATATTTCAGAAAATATTTGTTGTTCCCAACTTACAAACTACGGGGATATCGAGCTAGACTCTGACTCACGATACATATAATAATCTCCCTTATAAGTATAGAAACCATCCTAACATAGGTATACAAAAGAGTTCTCCTCTGTCATAATTCAAAAACTTACTGTCCCTATAAGAAAATACTCTATAAATATTTATATATTTATAATGATAGTAGGCCCTTCATTTCCATCTTCCCATTGAGTATAGTGTATTTTTCCATCTAGTTCCTTGAACGCCTTCTTTGATAATTTATCGTCCCCCATATTGTATTCTCGGAAGATATGGCTAAAGCTGAGTTTGCTGAAATAATTGTTGAGCTCTCTAAAACGAACCTTGTAGCAGTTTAAATAAATTACCCGAAGCTTTCCTTTGTTGTTGCATTAGTCAATAATTATTTTTGAGTCTCCCAATACCTCTAAATTGTAGATATGCAGTCTTGTGGCCAGTAGGAGAGTTTCCCAGGCTCCTACAAATTATGCCCTAGTGTTGGTACCGGGACCACAATTGAATGTCCATTTGATGGAAGTTTTATCATTAATCTTAATCACTCTCCCAACCCCACTGTGTGTGCCATTTGATAGTGCATCTCCATCAAACCATCCCACAGATGCCTCTTTCTGTAAAATAGCCTGATTGGTTTGAGCAGAAGGCAACTACAAAGTCACTGATGGTTTAATAAAAGAGCCACAAAACTTATAAACAACCGAGTCAACAACTGGGCTCCCATTTTCAAATATGGCTCTATTACGTTCCAACCAAATGTTCTAGCTAACTAGAGCTGCATAGTAGAAAAATTTGAAGCATGAGAGATCCAATTATCATAAAAAATCTTAAGACTCGATCCCTCCCAAACATAACTTAAATTATCCCCCCTAAGATCCGAGTCCAAACTTGTTTTGAAAAAAAACAATTTATCAATAAGTGACTAATAGATTCTGGACCACTTGTGCATAAGATATAGTAGCTAGTCCCTTCCAAACCTTTGGAAAGTAACGTATCCCATGTGAGGATCTTATTTTCCAGCGCAAGCCACAATAAGATTTTTATTTTTAAAACAATATTCCAAGACCATAGAGATTTTCTCCAACCACCAATTTGATGCTACCATTTTATCCTCTCAATGGCTCTGTAGACATTCTTAACAGTTATATAACCAGACTTATCACCACCATTCCAGTAAATCTCATCATCTATGTCCTGTAAGAAGGTTCTCGATCCTGATAAGGCCTTACAATATCCGTCCCATTCTAAATCCAAGTCACCTAGGAGGGAAAGTTCTCCGATGTCTTTCCAGATTGTGCCAATAGAGCCTGTCTGAGTCCCTCCACTAGCCTGATAGAGCAAGGCAATGTTTCTTTGATATAATTCAACAATGAGTGTGGGAGAAACGAGAGCAGAGGGCCCCAATCCCAGTATCATATCTTTTCTAATATTTATTGACTGTCCTAAACACAGGTTCCATCTCAGCCACTGTGTTAATATCGGTAAGGATTTTAGAAGGTTTTTCCAGGTCAGTGATGTTGTTAACACCCTGGATGAGGCTGATCAAAACCAGGTGGCCACTGAAGCATAGGGAAGTTATTTGTCTTTGATAACTGCCATATTCCTTTCTTCATCAATACTCGCAACATAGTGTTTGCCTCCAGTGCACTATTAAAAATAAATATATTCCTCAAGCCCTAACATCCAAATGACTTCGGTTTAGCTATGTCTTCCCACCTACATAGGTGGATACGATTTTTACCACTGCAATCCGACCAAAGGAAATTAAAGATAAGTTGTATGATCCTTCTTAACACTAAATTCAGAAGTGTTTCCAGAGTCATCCAATAGACCGGTTGGCTTTCTAGAAAAACTTTTATGAGAATATAGCACCCACCAAGAGAAAGCCACATGTTACACCAATTGTCTATCCTTTTTTCGAACTTTGAAATAAGCCACACCCAATCCTTTATTTTGTAATTATCAAATTTCAAAACATATCCCAGATATCAGAAACCTGACTTGAGGTCCACTAATTTGTATGGGAATAACTCCATGAAATTCTTTAAGAGGTCACCGTGAGTACCAGAAAAATGAACAGTAGATTTGGAAAAATTGCTCTCCAAACCAGATGCTCAAAAGAAAACTTTTAAAATTTCATCGTTCACCTTCCATTCCTCTAAATAAGCTCTGGTCATTAGTAGAACATCATCTTCAAAAAATAGATGAAGGATCTTTACGATTCTAGAAATCTTTATGACAGATAATTTTTCTTCTTCCTGCCCTTTTATATCAATAAGCTGAGATCGTCCATCACCAAGATGAATAATAAGAGGGATAAAGGGAACCCTTGTCTCAACCCTCTACCTCTCTGTAAAAAGGATGTTATATCTCCATTTATTAGGACTGTGTAGGTTGCACTGATCACACAACTCATGATCCAATTGGTAGTCATCAGTCCAAACCCTGATTGGATTAAGATAATTCTAAGAAAATCCCAATTTATACAATCATAATCCTTTTTTAAGTCAAGCTTCAAAACAAGATACTGTAACTTTTTCCTCTAAATGTTGTGTAAGCATTCCTGGGCAATCCCAATGGCATCTAGTATCTGTCTCCCTTTTAAAAAACCCAATTTCTCTTTTGAGAGGGTTTGAGAGAGAATTGGTTTGATCACGTTTGCAAGTATATTTGCTATAATTTTATAGCACAGGTTACACAGGGAAATAGGTCTAAAGTCCCCAAAAGTTGTAGGCTCGTTGAATTTTGGGATGAGAACCAGAAAAGTCGAGTTCAAAGATTTTTTCACCACTCCCCTGCTCATGGAGTTCTCTACCACATCCAACAACTCATACCCTACCAACTCAAAGAAGTGGATAAAAAACTCCATCGTCCAGCCATGAGGTCTTGGGATTCTGTCCTTTGCAAGGATCCTATCCTCCCTTGTACACGAACTTTCAAGGAGAAGTGAATCTTGTTCAGTTACTAAATGAGGGAAACGACTGGCCAAGGAGACTCGATCTATAATGTGTGTCTCAGATTCTGCAAAAGTCCCTTTAAAATATATGAGAGCCTCAACAAAGATCAACTCATTTCCATAATGGACCTGACCGCTCTCATCCTGAACTTCCCAAATGTGTTTTCTGTTTCTTATGAAACTTGCAAAATTAGGGAAAAAATGTGTATTCTAATCGCCACTCTTAATCCAAATTGCTCGGCTTCACTGTCTCCAAAGTTCTTCCTCTGCTAATAAAAGTATGCTCCTCTCTTTTTCTAAGGATTTTATTTTGTCATCGACATAGCTACTCCTCAAACCCCTTGAGTTATCCTGATAACACCCCAGTAGATCCTCCTCCAACTTATCAAGTTTTATAAATTTTTGAGATGTTTGTTGTGGGGCCCATTTCTTGACTCTCTGCTTTATCAATTTTAATTTTTCTACCAGTCTCCTCTAAACCTATGTCTCTAACAAAAAGGGCTGATCCTTCTAACTCTCATGTACAATACGGGTAAATTCAATTCATGCAACCACATCAAATTTAGTTTGAACGGGTAAGATGAAGAATGAAAACTATGATCTAATTGTAATATGACCAGTGCATGATCCGAAAGAAATGGATATGCAACCCAAGACCGATGTCTACTAGAATCATTTACAAACTCAGCTGATATGAAGACCCTATCCATTCTTTTATAAATGTTATCTAATCCTGATCTTCCATTCCTCCAAGTTGGAGCTAATGCATCTGAGAGAATATCCACCAAGCCTGCATCCATAAATAACTCCTTGAAGTAATATGCCAGTAGATCCGACTGTGTTGAATCACCCCATATTTCACCGACACACATGGTAATATTGAATTCCCTAGCGACTATCATATTTTTGTGTGCTAGTAAGCCACTAGAAACCACTTTATCACAAAAATCTCTTCTGTAATTACAAGGCCCGTAAATATTTAGAAGAGGAAATTGCTTCTTATTATCTAGGAGTGCACCTATCAAATAAATACCACCAAAACTTAAGCAAGCATTTAGGTCAAATTTTAATGGATCATAAGCCACCAGTAGGCCTCCAGAATTGCCTATAGAACTCACAACACAAATATACCATTCAGGACGAAGTGAATACATAAATGATCTAGCATTCTGTGCATCCACCAAAGTCTCTTGAACGAATATACTATCAGGTAGGGTTCTAGACATCACTCTTTTCATGGAGGCAGATTTCAGGGGTCCCCCTACCCCTCTGATGTTTAAGTAGAGAAAAATCAGGATTTTTCCCTCACCAGGGATTTCATGCCTCTAAGCGCCCCAATGTTCGAAGTAGTCATGAAAATTAAATATGGTGTCGCAGGAACAATAATGTATTTTTTTCTAGCACTCCTTGTTTTGATCGGGGAAATTTCTAAGCCCAAACCTCTTGACTAAGAAAAATCCTTAAGTGAACCCTCCCCTGACCGCTTCAGCAGACCAACAGTGTTACTAGTACCCTCATTACTAACAATAGATCTCCCCTGGAAGGTAGGAATAGGTATTGGTGTCATGATATCTTTGTATGTAGGAACCAAAGATTCCAACACAGCTCCTAAAGAGCTTTCCTCGAGCTGAGGTTCTCTAAAGCCTATGAGGAAAGAAGAATGCTTCTATGACTTTGCAATAGGGTCTTTTTCTCTCCGAAAAACCGTCGTCCCAGAAAAATGAATATCACAATCAAAACTTCTAGCCCTCCCCAACTCAAAAGAGGAATCTATAGCTCCACAAGGAGTTGAGGTCTCAATAGGAGTCGTAGGTAGTATATGGTTTCCCATAGGCTCTAACCCAGTATCCACACACTCTGTAGGTAAATCAGAAAGGACACCCACCCTACCAACCAATAAATGCTCAAATACCAAATCTGTAGAAGTTTCCTTCCTCATAACCTCATCCAACCCAAAATACAAATCTAGTGAATCCTTTTCCTAGGTAGTCAAAGAATAAAACAAATTAAGACAAATGCTCTTCAACTTACCTATGAAAGAGGCCCCAGGCGCAAAAGGATAGGGGGTATTTGTTGTAGAATTAAACAATCTTCTAGTCGTCAAGTCCACCTCTGTAAAGTCTTCCCAAGTCGGTCCTCGAAGCAATGAATCCTCTAAATCAACCCCCTCCGTGAAACCCCTACAGTCCCTATGCAGGTGGCCCATCCTATGATAGAGGGAGCATCAGCATGGAACTCCTAGGTAATCTATTCTTTGAAACATCAAGTGTCCCCTCCACTCAATATCTAAGGATTCCAGTAGGCTAGTGTGAATATCAATCTCGACTAAAACCTTACACAGTCGCTTGTTCGGAGCTTTCAACAAAAGTTCATCTACTTTAATAAATCTACCCAGCTCATTCCCTATATCTTCCATAGCTTTTAGGTTCCAAAGTACCCAGCTCATTCCCTATATCTTCCATAGCTTTTAGGTTCCAAAGTTACAAAGGAAAACCCAGTAGTAGAACCCACATATGACAGCGCTAGAAATAGTCTTTTGAAGGGTCAAAAACCACCCTCCATTGTTTTAACATTAGATTGCAAACATCTACCACCCACAACTTGTCCAAAATAAGGAGATTATATTCGAACTTATTAAAGTGAAAGCCAAGCCAACCACTCGTCAAATATAGGATTTCTGGTGTATACCCTAGTACCAGTGCCTAAGTTACCTCAACCCAAGCTAGTAATGGGATGTTACAGAGTGAACGATAGGACATGAGCCCCACCAAAACCCTTAGCTCCAGATTGCAAGTGTCATCAAGGCCAATATCCAACCCCATAACCAGTCTACGCCTAGACCTATTGGATTTCCATGATTTAAAGAGTTTGCCAAGTCTCCATTACACTCTCGATCCAAATACTCCCTTAGGAATAACTCTAGTAGTCTCCTTGTTATCTCCCAGCACAACATCAACTTTCTCTGAGCATAGTTGATGAGAGAAAGGCTTAGAAGTCGATTGACTATGCTTGTCCTAGAGTGAACTGATTACCTTAGGGAGTGAGGGGGTGGCTTTCTGTTGCAAGTTATTTCTTGAAGTACCCACACTGAGCCCATTTATCGAGGCAAAAAGGCCGACACTATTCCAGAGTGCCTCATCAGTCGCACACATTAGTGCACTGACCTCATCTTCCATCAGAAAGCTTCTGCCCCTAACCGTTTCCTACCACCTAACTCTGCAACCTTAAATCTCCCCAACTACCTATTGCTTGTGCCCCACAATAGTTAAGAGATCAATTAAGAAGTCACCTCTCATCTCGATAGTAGTTTAGAAAGCTGATAGAAAAGACCCTCTCATTCTAACATCACTTACCAAGATTAATTTGAAAAAGGATATTTTTATGATTCTTTCATTTTAGTTGGGATTATTCTTGTATATATATTGAAATTAGTGTAAATTTGATATGTGTAAATTTTTTGAGATAGAATAAAGGGAAATTTATATATATATATATATATATGATTGTTTTTTCTTTGTAATAGAAAACAAATTTAAAAAATAATTATTATTAAATTGGATTCAAAGTATGAAGAAACTATTTGGTAGATAATTGAAGATGGTTAAACATTATTTGTATTGATTTTAATTATAATAACCTTATTCAATATAAAATGGATCTGAAGGTGTTACTTGTTAAGATATTTTTTTCTCAATTAATCAAGTCAAATAATGTTAACATCTCTAAACAAGAAATTAATTCCACAACTATTATGGAGAAATATCACCATTATGGTAACTCATAACTTCCTAGGATCTACCTATTGATCCTAGATAGATAGTGGGGATAGACTTCTAATGGTTTCCCCTATATTTGAGTGGATTCATTTCCTTTTAACCAAGTAGGGTGTTGGGAATACCTTTCAACTGATGGTTTTCCTTGCGTATTTGGACAATGTAGTTCCTCAGATTCAACTTTAGCTCCTGCAACCTACTTCCTACATACAAGGAGACAAACAATTATCATTCGACTTCTCTTCTAGTGTTAGGAAATCCAAACCTACTAGATCTATCTTGATCTATGCAACATGAGACCATATCTAAACATTATTAAATCATATACAAACATATTTACGGGGAAACCAATGATCTATTAATTTCAAAATGCACACGATACATCAAATATCATAACTTATGTGTATATGCATCCTCCTTGGCACCTTTCTCCTTTCTCCTCCTCATATTCTTAATCAAACTAGGTAATCTGATTATGGTTGTTTTGGAATGGAGAAGCTCCTTTGTATTTGGACAACATGATTCTGCAAATGATTCTTCCTGCTCATGCTCAAGACTTTCCTTCTTTATATAGATCCTTGGAAGAGGCTTGGGAGACCTTCTAGATCTTCTAGAACCTAATGGATACTTGAATGATGTGAGTTACTAGTCTCATGCCACAAAGAGACAACTCATCCCTCACTTACCTCTTCATAACTATGTGCATCTAGAAGGTTGTAGGGGTCATCGTTTGTTTCACTATAGCAGACCAATGACGATCGTCGCTTGTTGTCTCATGTATGACCCATGGTGACCCTAAAAAATGACCTAAATCATGAGCTAGATATGTGTCTTTTCTTTCATCTTGGATTCCCTTCTAGCCCCGTAGGATGGAAATTAAGGCTATAAGAACAAACAAACATTACTTTAAGTAGACTTTGACATAGTGTTTGTATTCAACAAGATTCCTCTTAATGAAGCAATACAAGTTATCAATGAGGTTTCCGATCTGAGAACAATGAGATTAGAAAAAGTCTATATTTTCTCTACATTATCTAGTTTCCAAAGGGAATTTTACAAGTAGACTAGAGGTTTAGCCACGAGATCTGCCTCTCTCGTCTAGTTTCTAACCTCTTCATGGATTACATCGAGAAATAAGAAATGAAGTATTACTTGATCAAAATAACCTGAGGAAAGTGGTTTTTTGATGATACCATTGTAAAATGGCCACACAAGAATGAATATCTACTGGGAAGTTTCTCAATCACTTAAACAATCAATCAAAACACATTGAATTTACCATGGAGAAAGAGGAAATTTACCATGGAGAAAGAGGAGAATGGAAGAATACATTTCCTTAACATTTCAATTGAGAAGAAATTGGATGGAACATTATCCAATCATATTTATGTAAAGAAAAACCACACATAATTTATCTTCATGTTCATTATCATTATCCCCTTGCCTAAAAAAATGGGTGTCACTAGAAAATTGACCACTAGGATTTAATTAATATCAAATGAAGGGCACCTCAGTAAGGAGGAGGATCACTTAGTCAAGTTCTTCAAAGACATTGGTTATAAATAATGGAAAATAAAAAAGGACATTCAAAAACCAAAAGAAGAGGTGTTAGAGCTAGGGAACAAAACAATCCATAAGGAAAAAAACATTTCTTACCATACATGCATGGCATTATAGATACGATTGTGTGTATTCTAAAAAGAAATAATATCATGGTTTCTTTCAAACTTCATTATACTATGAGGTAGTTAATGAAAAAAATAAAATATGAAATAGATATGAGGAAACAAAAGTGGGTCAATAAGATTTTATGTTCATCCAAGAAATGCTACATAAGGAGAACAAGTTGCTCTTTTCAAGTTCAAATCAGAAGTGAATAGCATTGATATTCATAATAAGTGCATTCAAACCTTGGCCTTAGAAAACCATTCCCTCAAGATATGTCACCACATAGAACATGAGGGCATTGAGATTGGCCAAAGAAGATCGTTATTACAAGCATAGGGAAAGATAGGTTCTTGAGATTATTAAGCACCCTAATAATAAAAATAGGGATAGAGTATTGGATGTGAGAAATACTTGGATTCTCTTAATCCACCAACAAAGGGATCCACCTTGGTAATATGACATGGATGTATAGTAGAGGCTATTGTAGGGTATTGATTATTATTTATTTCATGAATCAATAACAAGATCAAAATTGAATCATTGTCTTAGACATGAATTGTGTTTACAAGTTTAAATAATTTCCATAATGTCAAACAATGCAGAGCATTTGGAATTAAATTCACATAATGAAAACTATGGAAATATAAGATTAGAGAAAAATATGTACCTATAACCCTTTGCATTTTTGACAACTAGTCTTTGGTCCAAATCGGTATTCCACAACCATATTATGAATAATAGATAAATCATGTCCAAGGGGTGTATTTACGCCAAAAACTGATGCAGTCACCTAAACCTATGTGCTACCCCCTAAGCAAGGGATCATGATTAAAGAGTATGTAGGTCAAGGGTAAAAATTATAAGAAATTACCACAAATCACTCTTCTACCCATCAATCACATAAATGGGGACATCCACTTGATCATTTATGTGTGATGGAGATACATCCAAACTTACAAAAACCCCATACCCCTCAAGGTTATGGTGTGCAAGAACACCCAACCTAGCTCCTAATATACCCTCGGTTAGTTAGGTATGCCTCTAGTAGTGAGGTTCCTTTGTAAAGACTACATTATTCCACTCTAGCTCCCAATGTGCCCTTGATTGGTTAGCTGCACCTCTAGTTGTGAAGTCCCAAGAGACAAAAATCAATTGCTAGGCTTGAACAATGGGTATTAGTGCCCATAAATGGTTCAGTATAACCCCAAACTCATCTACACACTCATACATGATAGAGTAGTTTTCAAATTTCCCCATTAAATACATATATCTAACAAATCTCTTCCTCAAGGTAAGAATTCACCACAATCCCCATAAATACAACTCCTTACAAAGAAATAATCTATTTTTCTAATATATCACAAGATAAAACCTCCATCTCAATAATGTATATTGTCCTTTCCATTCCCCCTTCCTAAATACACTTGGGTAAAATCAGGCTTAGGAAAACAATTGCAAGTGTCTCAAAATTGATAAAAAATAAAACGACACTTATCCCTCTTAATATTTTTACCCTGGATCTTTGTAACACCCCTTCCAATGTTAATGATTCAATTATAACACTTGCATACAAATTATAATTAATTTAAAGTTATAATACAAGCATAAGGTTACACAATTGCATCAAGTCATAAAGTAGTTTTTTTCTTGCCAATACTTAATAACCCAATAAAAATAAAAAACATTTATAATGTAGCAAAGGTCTCTGACATAACCTAGTTAGATATTTTGTTTATTTATGACTCATAAGATTGTGTTTCTATGTATTTAGTGTGCTATAACAGATTTTAAAAAATCGTTTACCATGCATTTCTATCAACTTTTATCTCAACCAATATTTATTTATTAAATTTAAAATAAAATAATAAACTATAATGTACCACTATTTATGTTTGGTTAATCTCTAATGGTTACTTTCCAATGAATAGAGTCTTGATATTTATCCTTTCATTCTAACTAAGGATTCCTTCAAACAATGAGAACTTGTATTTTGAAAATTCAAAATGATAAAGTTTTTAATTTGTAAGAAGAACTATTTAAAATCACATTACACTATATTCGATTCATAACAATGCATTATGTATAATAATCATAAGTCATAAATATTTTCTACGTGTACAAATGATAAAGTTTTTAATTTGTAATAAGAACTATTTAAAATTCCAGCATAACTATTTAAGAACTATTTAAAATTACATTACACTATATTCGATTCATAACAATGCATTATGTATAATAATCATAAGTCAAATATTTTCTACGTGTACAATTTCAAGTTTGATTTCAAATATAATTTAATAATAATAAACCCATAATGTCGAACTGTCTATGTGATTCCAGCTTGATATCACGGTGTAATATTTGTAATGAATAACCCAAATAGTTATTAACTGTGTGTTTCAAGCGTAATATTGTGCATAGAAATATGCAAATAAAAACAATTTAGTTCTTACTATTTTAATACTAATATCATATTAATTCCAAGAATTATTTCAGTTCAAATATATATTTATTGTTGATACAAAATACAAAAATTAAATTAAGTGTTTCAAGGTAATCATATACACTATAATATTATTTCAATTCAAATATATATTTATTGTTGATACAAAATACAAAAATTAAATTAAGTGTTTCAAGGTATCATATACACTATAATTGAACAATTAGTGTATACTCATTACACAATACAAAATTTGAATAGAAGCAAGCAAATTAATTTAAGAAGGACATCATATTATATGAAAATCAATAAAAGCCATTCAATATCTAAAATTATTATATCTTATATAATCAATTTTAAAAGAAATTTTAAAATCATATTATATAAAGATTGAATAGAAATCATTAAGAAAGAAATCATATCATATGAAGATTCAATAAAAACCATTGAATATTCAAAAATATTGAAGATTCAATAGAAATCATTCAATATCCAAAAATATTGTATCTTACATAATCAATTCAAGAGAGATTTTAAAATCATATCATATGGACATTCAATAGAAACCATTTAATGGAGATTCAATAGAAACCATTCAACATCCAAAATATTGCATCTTACATAATAATATCAAGAGAAATTCTATCATACATAATCAATTTCAAGAGAGATTGTGTCATATAAAAAATTAATAGAAGCAAATCTACTTCAAAGAATTTGTATCCTTCATAAATATAATAGAAAAAAATAGAAAAAAATAGATTTCAAAGAAATTATAACCTATAGAAATGTTAATATAAGGTAATTGATTTCAAAGAAATCACAACCTACTAAATTTTAATAGAAGGAAATTAATTTCAAAGAAATCGTATCCACTATAGTTATTATGATTAGCATTTATGATTACATTATACTAAAATAAATAAATAAATTATTTAATTTTAAAGAAATCAATTACAAAACTATGTGACTATGAGCATCATCATATTACTTGATCTAGGAGGATCTAGAATGTTCACATAGGTCCCAGAGTATCGATTAATGCTCAAAATTAGACCATTCCAAATTCTCTTGAAAATAACATCAATGTGTAGAGCTCTTCTTCATCTTTCCAATGGTGCAAATGGAAAGGCAAACAAAGTTTGTATGGAAAAGTTATGAGTGGTCAAAGTTCAAGTCAAATATGTCAAAGTCAAAATCAAAGGGTGATATGTGTCACCACTGCAAGAGTGACACATGGAATGACCGTAAAAATGACTTGGCCACACCCCAAGGTGCCATATGAGTTGATCGTATGTTGATTGGCAATATGAGTCGGCAGTTGACTGGGAAAGGTACAATCCAATTGGACCAATCACATATTGACACATGACAAGGTTAAACCAATGAGAAGAAGCCACATGAAGACCTCCCATTGACCTATATTGCTATAGTTTATCAAAAATTATAGAGTCGATGGGGGTCAAAAACGCAACCTCCATAACCTCCCAAGGTCTTAACAGAGTTCCACTACCAACATGCCAGTATAATGTTACTTAACCATACATATCACCAAAAATATTTAAGTTTCGATAAAGTTTTAATTGGTGGAAAAAAGGTCAAGGGACTAAGCCCTCAAACCTTATCTTATGGTCATGTAATAGGCCATATACGCTGGGAATGGAACCCACGACCTCCTCTATGTTTAGCCACTGTTTTAACCAATGCACTATGAGCACCACATTTAACGAAGATGCTGCCATAAATAGTTTTAAGTTTCTTAATATCCGTGTGGAGGTTTTTGGACCTAGGCCTATATATTGGGAACAAATCCCAATTTACAAGCATTCTCGAGTCTGCACGGATCCCAAGGTGGAACAATTTTCAATACAGGGTATGGATTTTGAAGTCGTACATATGTATCGATTTGTCTACTAAGAAGAGGCTAAGTATGGTTGTTTCGTAAAGCATGCCATGATGTATATTGACAGAACATAGGCAACTTTATACTCTTTTTTCACGATTTTTCGCAAGGATCTTGAATTTGAGGTCTATTTTGTGATTTTAGTCATTTGTAAAAATGTTATCTCAAATTTCCATTAATGAGCATTTAGCGCATTGTTTTGTATGCTGAAGAGGGTGAAATTGAACCAATTCGAAATTTGGTTGACTTCAAAGTCAAATTTGTCAGAATTTCACAAGGATTTCAATGATGAGCTTATTTTCTTATTTTGAGTAATGGAATTAATGAAGTCCATTAAAATGGCTCTTTGCAAGCATATTGTAATGTAATTTGGTATTTTGAGATGATGGAGAATAATCATGTTATCTAAAGGGACTTTGAAGATGAAGTGATATAAGCCATATCTATATGTAATTTGAGTTCTTTTATTTTATGCTATGTCATCTCACTATTATGCAAGTTAATCATCAATTTATGAGTTTTTGGGTAAATAGGACATCATCAAAATTCTGAAAATCACCTCAATACAATTAGTAAATTATTCTAGATCAAGTTAGACACTGCATGTATATACTTAAAATAATAAGTGGTGTCTAAGGATTTTTGGATCAAGTGGTATCATAGCTAGTTTTGACATGTGTTGGAACACATATATATTTCTAAACTTTAGACTTTAAATAGATTTCATTCTCGTTTAAATAAAAACAATGTGTGCTTGATTCTAACTGTTGATGAAGTCTTCCATCCAATCAAACGATCCTAATCTCTTAGAAGTTATGGAGCCGCCTAGTCTTTAAAGAGTCAAATCACTAAAGAATACTTCAGAGTTTCGAGTTTTGGAGTTTCATACTTAGGGCATTTTAACATGCCTCACCTTCAAAGTCATGATACACGAAAAGTGTTCGATCCTAGTCACCATATATACATATACCTCCCTAAGCTTTAACACGTCACTGCGGGAAGCAACCCTTCAAGAAAATGACAAAAGATCTACCTTGTAAATCTACGAAACGCGAAGTCCCGAAATATTAAACCTTGGTTGATTAAACTAATCTCAATTAAGGGTAATTAATATCTTTGCACACTCGGAGTTCATGTACTCACCATCCATCGCATTCTAAATTCATGAAACCCGAACTCTCGAAATGTCTTAAGCGTTAAACATAGTTAATTAAAGATTAAAGACAATTAATGAGTAATTAATCACTTCGTAGTTTCAAACATCGAGAATCATATATCAAGTTGTTATCAGATACCCCGAGGTTCGAAGGCCCGAAAAGAGTTAAAGATAAACATGATTAATTAACACATTAAACACTATTATCTCAAGTTAAGTTTTCGTTGAAACATAGTTTGGGTAAATTCAAATTTCATCTATGCTTTTCCCAATCATGAACCACCAACCATTAATGGAATTAATAACCGATCTAGGGAAAATGATTTCAAATAAGATCCCGGATCATCACCCAAATATTTTCATTAAGGGATGTAAACACATTTTCAGTGGAGGTATATGTAAATTGATGCATGTAAGGTGAAGAAGATATTTCATTCTAAATTCCATTCACGTTTTTCACAGAGCCAACTTAGCGAGATAATAAGTTTTGTGCATTTTCTGTGATAGGTAACACAGTGTTGAGTTTACTACTATCATGGCTC
>CBVK0100718526.1:0-11627 GCA_900067695.1 Picea abies
GTACATGTATTGTTGGATGCTTAGTATTTGTTGTAGTGAATGGAGGATTGTGGCTGATATGTTGGGGTACATGATTGATACACTTCTAACACATTGGTAGAGACACCTACTAGTAGTTTGATTGACACATGATTTGTGGTGGATTTGGCATACATGCAATGGGGATTCATTTAGTTATGATATTGGTGCATTGTTGATGTACATGTTTGGTGCACTCATATATGGTATATGTTTTATGATAGTACTTAGATAAAAGTACACCATTGATATTACCTGATACTTTGGTACATGACATATGGGATGATATAGTTCAAACACTTTATTGATTGAGATTCATGATTTTGATACTTGGTTCATGGTGGAGACATACCATTGGTAGATGCATATGGTTGGCATGTTGATAGAGGCATATGACTGGTATTCTATTGGCACATGTTTGGTACATGATGTACTTATTAATTCATTGACATATCTTTTGCTTCATGATGTTTGGTATGGCATGAGGTTGATGCATGGACAGGTCCAAGGATTGTCACGTGGTAGCATATTGTTCATTTTGTAGAGAAGATACGGGGAGAAATACCCATAGGGGGAGTCATTCTTCTTCCCGTGATTATAGGAGGAGATATTTATCAGATACATACTTGGTAAAATATCCCTGTATTTTAAGAAAGAGCACAAAGGCATTCAGATAGGGGGAGCATCCCTAAGGGAAGTTCAAATAGGGGGAGAAACCCCAAGAGGAGAATGACCATTTCCCATTGATGCAAAGGGGGAGAGATAGTCACATTGATTTTATTGATGACTATTGATGTAGAGAATGCCTTGTCATGCCTTGATGTGATTGGGAGATTGTTGGATCATGTTGTCATTGATGCCAAAGGTTTAATTAATTGATGTCAAAGGATTAATGTCAAGTGATTGATTGATGTCAAGGAATTGGTTGATTCCAAAGAATGATTAAATGATGTCAATGGTCAAAGGTTTGATGCATGTCTTATCATAGTATATTGATGAAGATGGATCAATGAGTTGTCATTGATACATGATGATAGATGAAGATGGATCGATGTGGTTTTATTGGTATATGATGCATTGTTGGATTGATGTAAAGATGAACCATTATTGTCTTATAATGGTTGATAAGGTGTACAAATGGATGAACTCTAAAGTGGTCCCCTTATGGTGAAATCCCTCACATGAAGACACTTTGCGGTTCAAATATCGTTGAAGTATGGTTTCTTAAATATGGAATAATGATATGAATATCAATGAATTTTTTAGTGGAACTATCCTATATGGATAGTTCTTGTCATGCCATTTCCAGTGGTATGTGATGTGGAATGTCACATAAATCCTCATGGTTTGAGAGTTATGGCCTTATGAAGTTGGAGGACCCTCATGTGTAGGCTTGAAGCCCCAAAAGGTCAAAGAAGTCAAGAGATTGCAAAGAAGAAATTATTATTTAAATGGAAGATTATAACGTGACGTGACAAATTCAAGGAGGAATATTTAAATGGAGAAATTTCTAATTATGGAAAGTGGTTAACCTATAAATAAGTTAAGTGACCTAGAAATGGGTTAAGTGACCTAGAAGTAGGTTACATGACATAGAATATGCTTCTAAGGAAGCTACTTGGAGAGTATAAATAAGAGGCAAGGGTCTCTTGTGTAAGTGTATCTTTTGTGCATCTCTTGAGCATGTATTGAAGATCTATTGTGAGAGGGAGATTGTCTAGAGGATCTCATGGACGCATCAAAGTTTCGGTAAGTCAGAGATCATGAAGACAAAAGTCTCGGAAGTTCAGAAACCCTAGTTTATGAAGTATACACGGGTTGTAGTGATCTAGGGCACGTACATACGTGGGCTGAATGAGGACAAGGCACATACAATGGATGAAGTCATGTAGACTTCTGTGCGAGCTGGTGTCAGGCTCTAAACTGAAACAGGTTCCAAATATGCATTCTATGGGCTCAAATCTGCCATAGAAATTCTGGTATGGTTACATTATTGTCTTGATGGATACTATTGCTTGTTGTGTTGTGAATGCTTAAGGATTATTGTCTTGATGGATACTATTGCTTGTTGTGTTGTGAATGCTTAAGGAATTCTTGGTATGGCTATTGTGATGTGGTCTGTGTTGGCTGATAGAGTAAGCAACACTCTTATGATTCAATATTGATATAATTTCCATAATATGTTTATTTCCTATACATGATTGAGTAGAATTCATATTGTATGGTTGAGGAGCATGAGTAAGTTGTTGGAGAGATTGAATGTGTTATAGTTCGATATGGGTCAGACTAGACAGTGAAAGACATAAGAGAATTTGGTTGAAGGTTGTATTGAATCTGAGTTCATCTTTAAGAGAAAACCCTAAAGTACTCAGATGTGATACGCATGCTGTAGTACAAACTAGCCGCGTACATACGCAAGTTGTGCTACTAGTAGGGAACGTACATATGCGTGCTGCACTACTGATAGGTCCCGTACCTGTTCACATATTGATATCTGTTGAGGATTGTTTCCTCATCTCAATTGGTGCTAAGGGTGTAAGTTGAGTCTTGCATTATAGATCTTGTGCTCTTGTAGAGTTGTACTCTATTCAGTTGTTGCTGATAACCCAAGGATTGTAGTCCACAATAAAAATAAAAATTATACATACATCTTCCGTTCTTTGTGTTCCTTGTGGTGATGATTTATTGATGATATGTTGTTCATATATGTTGACATTTAAATGGCTATAAATGAAAGAAATAAGTAATGATTTAATGGTGATTTTCAACTAAGGAGTTTTGTGAAGGGGAAGTTTTGAAAAAGAGCCCCACACTCGTTCACCCCCCCCCCCCTCGAAGTGTGGTCTATGTGTCCAACACCTTCCTTTGTAGAAAGAAAAATTTGTGATTTATTATGGATTTCAATATAAGCAGAGAAGGTTTTATTAGATAGCCGAGATTCACCATGGCATTGATGTTCAATATGTTTTCCTGTATTTCATATTCATGAATCTGTTTTACTACTAGTGATAATATTTAAACAAAATAAGGAATTCATCTTGTTAGTGCTCCTTATCATATTGATTATAATTTTTATGTGTTTATTGGTTTTTGGTTAAGAATTCACCCTTAATTGGTGCTCTGTCTTCAGTGGCCAACCTTTATGTTTCTTCTTCTCAAGCTATACCAAGAGATTTTCCCTTTGTTAGATGCCTCTTGCCATAGTAGTCTTTCCTTTCTTTCCCACTGCCATCTCATATTACTTATTTGGCTGAACACCATGCCTAGTTTTCCTTTGTTCCCTCAGGAATACATAGCTATAAATCTTCTAATGATTTCAGGAATTGACCCCATTTCCCAATGGCCCTGTTCTATTGTTTGTCCTACCACTTTTTAAAAATTACCCTATTACAGAATCTGACCTCTGTGTGTCCATTGTCAAACCTTTTTCGAATATTTTTAGTATCTATAGGTCCAAGAGAGCCCTCTCTGGTTGAAAGGGTCAAGATCCAACCTAAAGTTGGTTGAAACCGTTACCTCTGTCATTTTTTCATCAACCAAACAAATTTACATAGTGCTAACATGACCCATTCTTTATTTACATGCTAATAGTTTTCAAGAGGGGTGTTGGAGTAATTACCCACTCACCTAGTGATTGATTTTCCTAAGTTTGATAGTATAAGGTTGAGGGAACTATCCAAATATGTAATATTCTCTCCAAATCATATTTCCTAAAAAATAGGGCACCTCCCTCTTTAGTTTGACTTCAGTTAGGAGTTTAGTTAGACTAGTGGGGAGTTTAGTTAGACTGGAGGACAACTCATGCATGTAGAAATCTCTTTTCAATCATGCAACAAATTCATTTTTCATTCTTAAGAGAAGGAGGGTGCAGATCTCATGCATTCATTCCTTTCTCTCTCCTCCACATGTGTGAACTCAGTTAACTTGTGATTTCTTCGACAGTTGATTCATACTAGGTGGCGGATAAATTCTAGTTTCTTTCAGTGAGTGTCTGCATCACTCTAGATCACTACTAAGACACATTATATTGTTCATGTAGATATATATGGTGAATTGAACTATTATTAGGGTTTCTTCATGTATTTATTACACACTCATGTAATACAATTTGTACATTCATTCTCAATTCTTTATCTCAAGTTCTTTTTGCAAGTTGTGTGAATTTCTCTAGCTAGGTTCTCTCTGAATTTCACATAACCTGCCTTCAAGGAAAACTAGGGAAATTTCATCCACATGAACATGGTTAGGATTTTTTTTTGCACACTAGGTTTATGAGGTAAGGAAGGTGGTTGTAAAATATAGAACTCATCATCATGACATTGTGGATATTCATCAAGAGATCATAACACTTCATTCACTTGATGGAAAAGATTGGGAGTGCACTAGAAATAATAGTGGTTGGTATGGGTAACATTTTATTGTGAAGAAATAGCATGCACAATAAGAGCTTCTTCCTTGCAATGTTTTATATAATTTGAACATCTAAATCCTCCCTTTCTATACTCAAGATATTCCAAAATGTTTGTGTCTTCATCAACTTGATCATTGTTTGTTGATGGAACAATGGTGGGAGGATGACTTGATGTTGGAGTTGGAACAACCTCCATTTGATGCATATGCTTCAATTATAATGATGAAGTATGGATCACTACATCATACATTTTGCAAGGAATTCATGTAGCAACTAATCAATGCCTATGTTTTTCCATACCTAGCTTTGATTTTACTCTTATTTCATTGAACTTTTAAGGGGGATGGTCCTTCCTATAAATGTTTCTTTCTTGATCACATATTTTTCCCATATTCACAAGGATTGAATGATAATTTGACAAAATGTGTCTTCCCAAACACACTAAATAGTAAAAAATATTGGAATAATAGTATTTCCTAAGATATCTCTATGCTTATGTAGAGTTGAAATTCTTTTGAAGAAAATGAGGTTGTGGTTCATGCCTCTTTTTTTTTCATCCAAAACAAAATGTGCATGAATTATTTATGCACTCATAATAATAATGTGAATGAATTAATAACATGTGCACGTTATCAATGAACATGCATATTTTTACAACGATTCACATATTGACATAAACGATCAACAAAACATTACAAAAATGAGGGTTTTGCAAACCACGAATGGGTCTTAGGGGATAACCAAGAATGGGTCTTGATGCTTGAATAGGAATAATCCTGAGGCCATAGCAATGAATGGTTATCAGGAACATGGTCAAATTTCTTTAGAATTAAATGGGATGTTGGAACCATGATTAGGTTTTGTGCAATATAAATGGTTCTCGAGGAATATGGATGCTTATGGGAAAACAAGGGTATTAATCCCATAATGTACTTTATTTATCTCAAGCATGATGAATCATACTTACAACCCATGAATATTCTTAGGATATATGCCAGACAAGCCCTCGCCAAGGAGATTTGGCCTTGGAGTTGGATATGGGCATCATTAAGAGGTTTTGTGCACCATTTATGAGTCTCAAGGCCTTAACCATGGTTGTGGTGTGGAAAACAATATTATTCCATTGAACATGGTTGGGGGAGGCAAATAACAACCTTAGGCCATAAACATAACTTCTAAGTTTCAAACACCATGAATGCATCCTTGAACCACCACACTTGACCTTTGTAAGGTATATTTGGCCTACTAGAGTGATATGGGTTCCATGAATAGGTACTAAGAACCAAGAATTGTTTTGGAGGTCTAACTAATTTCAAGAGAGGAAAACAAGGTCCTAAATCTATAAAATGGGCTTCTCAAAATCAAGAACCATGATAAAAAAAAACATGGAGCCACACCTCTCTAGGGGGATTATGGTAGTTAAGTTGGATATGGACACCATTAGAAGGTTTTGCACACAATGGATGGGTTGTGGAGCACTTAATTCCATTAGAGAATGAAAATAAGTGCTTTATGATATTTTTGAATATTGTCAATCTTAATATATTTAAGTAGGTCCTTGAACCAATACATGGGAACTTTACATGGGGTATCTAGCCACCAAGTGGGCACAAGCACCATGAGTAGGTTTTGGGCACTAGAAATGGATGTCAAGGAATAAGCATGGTTAGGGGAGAAATAACATCCCTAAGCCCTAATTAAACCTTCTCAATCTCAAGCACTGTGAACAATAATTAGAAATGATGATGTGAGTCCTCTCTAGGGATACTTTACAATTTTAATTGAATATGGTCTCCATTATGAGGCCTTGGGAACCATGGATGGGTATCATGTCCTTGACCATAGTTGAGGGAGGGAAGAAATATCCTTTATCCCTAAGTGTTTGTTGTTATGATTAAGCTCCATGGATGATCCCTTAAACCAACACATATGACCTATGTAGGGTACCATTTGTCTCCAAGTGGGATATGGTAACCATGACCAGGTTAGTGGTGAACAATATTGGGTCTCAAGGTCTAACCAAGGTCATCGGAGGACAACAAACACCTTATTCCCTAAATGAATCTTCTCATGCTCAAGTTCCATGAACAACACTTATATCCAGTGAAGCTTCTTAATCTATATATAGATCCATGAGCACATCCTCAAAGCACCACATGAAACCCTTTTAGAGTATATATAGCCAACTAGAGGGCTACATGTGCCATGATTAAACCACAAGACATGCCCTAAACATCAATGTGTCTTTGAAAAACACCAATAATTGTTCTCAATGAAATGGTCGAGGTTATTTATCATCTAAGTGGGATATAGGCACCATAAATAGGCTTTGTGCAGTGGAAATTGGACTCAAGTCATAAACATGGTCAAGGGGGGAAATAATGGATTAAGCCCTAAATGAACCTTCTCAATCTTAAGCACCATGGTTATGGGATAAAAAAACTTAGGAATCAATCCCTAAACATATCTTATTAATATCAATCACCATGAACAACGCCTATTAACAATAATATAGACCATCTCTATGGGGTCCTTCACATCAGAGTTGGATTTGTATGCCATTAGGAGGTTTCTTTCACCTGTTATGGGTCATGGGGCCTTAAATATGGTTGAGGAAGGAAAAACAATAAATGAGTATATTGTTGAATATTCTCAAGAACCTTGAATTATTCCTCAAACCAACACATGAGTCTTTTGTAGGGATTCTTTGCAGGCATCCATGTGGGATACAGGTTCCATGTGTAGGTGTTATGCACTAGAAATGAATCTTTATGCCTAACATGTTCAAAGGGTGGGGGGGAGAATAAGGTCCTTAATCCCTAATCAAACCTTTTGAATAATTTTCTTGAGCTTAAGATCCATGAACAACACCTATAAATAATGACAAGAACCATCACTATGGGGTCTTTCACCTAAGAGTTGGATATGTGTTCCATTAAGATGTTCTACATATCGTGAATGCATCTAAGGGCCTTTACCATGGTATTGATAGGGAAAAAATAGCCCCATTATTTGACCATGGTTTAATGAGGGAAATAACAACATTGGGCCTTAAACATAGCTTATTAGGATCAAGGGCCATGAAGACATCCTCAAGCCATAACACAAAGCTTGTGTAGAGTATCTTTGGCTAACATGAGGGATATTGTTATGAACCAAGAGGAGAATATATGTGGATAAATGTATATTATATGACCCCAAGAGGGGGCATATATGGGCCTAAATGTACATGTAACTTGTAAATATATATGTAATAAGGTTGGCCTAACGATAAAGGGGCCTCATGTGCAAGTGTGAATAGGTATATATAGAGGTCATGTACTCATTATTGGAGACGTGTGAATTGTGAAGTATGAAACTCATTTGGTTATTTGGAGGGGGTTCCCCTATTATTTAAGGAGTTATTATGTGACTTATGTATCTTGGATTTGTTATCCACACTCACATTCTATTCATGGTGTGTAGTTTCGTTCTATAATGATATTATAAGAATCTGGTTATTTACATTTGGCTATGATACCAAATGTAACGAGGGCATATCATATACATTTAGCCCCATATATGCTCCTCTTGGGTCATAATATATATGGGTGCCATGACTAGGTATTGATCACTAGGATTGGTTTTGAAGGACTAATCAATGTTAAGGGAGAAAATCAATACCCTTAGGTCAAGAACAAAGTTTCTTGAATTTAATCTCCATGAAAACCAACATTGAACCACACTTCTCTAAAGGTATTTCACATTCAATATGGATATGGAATCTATTAGAAGGTTTTGTGCACCATGGATGGGTCATAGGTCCTTAATCATGATCAAAGAATAAAAACAAGTGACTTAGGATCTTGTTGAAGTTTATCAAGTAGAAATTCCTTAAGTATGTCCTTGAACCAATACATGGTAACTTTGTAGAGGGTCGTTCGCCTATGAATTACATACATGCACCATAATTAGGTCTTGAGTACCATGTATATGGGTGCCATGAATATGTATTGAGTGACAGGTATGGTTCTCAAGGTCTAACCAAAATCAAGGGAGGAAAACATGGCACTTATGCCCTACAAAAATATTATGTAAATCAATCAACATGAAAAATAACATGGAACCACACCTCTCTAGGGTGTGTTTGGAATTTGCGTTGAACATAGAGGGAAATTAGAAGGTTTTTTGCACTTTGGATGAGACATAGGGCCTTTATTATCATCAAATAAGGGGGGTAATGACTTATAATCTTGTTGTTTAAGCTTCTTGATCTCAATATCCTTGAATAAGTCCTTGAACCAAAACATGGGAACTTTGTAGGGGGTTGTTGGAAAATACGTTTTGATATAAAATTTTGGGAAAAATCCTAAGTATAGGAAACATGCATGGAAGAAGAGGAAAATCTAGAGAGCATGTAGTTGAGGCGCATTCAGAAGGATAGTGTGCATGAGAAGGAAAGTGTGCATAAGAAGGACAATGCATAAACAAAAGAATAAAGATGATAGAGAATAAAGCAAGAGAATAAATACTGACAGAAGGATGACAACATGACATTCTAGATATAGAAGAACAACATAAAAGTAGCATGAAGATTGAAAAACAAAAGAATGTAGTTGAAAAACTAGTTAACTAAGCAGGTCATGCATTGTAATGGGGTATTTTTGGGACGAACAGACTAGGGTTTTAACCCTATTTTTCTATATAAATATGTAACAGGTTGGGAGATTAGGGGTTCGCTCTCTCATAACGTTGGGTTCCTCTATATGGTTGGTTCTCCTCTAGGTTCATTTCCATGTAAGTTCTCTGATGTTATGTTTTGTTTGATGTTGAGTTCCAGTGTCATGAATATGACAGTATGTTGGTGTGAAGAATGAATAAAGGAAGGTTACGGAGATGATATCGAATCTTGTGTTGTCTGTATTTCTATGTGTTCTTATGAATTATATTTCTATGCCTTGTAGAATAGAATTGTATTATGGTTGAATATGGTGCAATGTTCATGATTGTAACCATAACGAATCTACAAAATAGCCAGAAATATCTTGATTATAGGAATCTAAATCATAAGTAAGTTACTATTGAATATAAAAACATCACGCACATAGACATAATAAGGAAGAATGAACCAAATGTTTTCCTCCCATTCCCTTACTACTTCAGAAGCCTGGTTCTCACAATCCTAATAGATACCTCGGGCGAGACTTCATCTACATGAGCAGGTGATGCCGAAAGGGACGGTGTCTCATGGGTTTTGTTGGTCATAGATAAATCGAACCTAGGGTCTTATAACCCATGCACAACAACACCAAGAAATGGTTATGTTGCGAAATTGTGATTAAGGGGATGTTTTGGAGGATGAAGAAGAAGGAGATCTCAAAATGGTTAGAAATAAAGGAATGGGATTTTTCACAACAAGAGAATATAAATCCTTGGATGAGTGAAAAACAATGGATGCAAAGGTATGTGTTCACATATCTACATGACATTTTCTTTGGAGAATTCTTAAATATTCTAACCGAGTGGCTAGAAAGTTTAGTAGAGAAAACAGTAAGGTGCATCATTACAACACCGATGAATTGGACTCCTGAATTGGTCAAACAGTTGAATTATTTAAGTAACCCAACTTCTCAAGCAGTTGATTTTTGGTTGGACAATATACTAGGAGGTTATGTTACAAAATATGCAGTATATTGTATTCAATCATATAGTGTCGCAGACAGGGACCTTTTCAAAATTCCATGTAGGAGGTTCTTGAAATCATTAGGTATGTGGATAAATATGTTATTGTGTGAAAAGAACATGATGATAATGGAATCCGACTACTAAGGGGTTCGCCACATAGGAGAACCAGGGGATGACAGGAGGATCGTCTCAGAATATGAAGGAAGAGATGAAAGATACATGGAGGTACTAAGGATGTATGAAGAGGTTATACCAAAGGAAGAATACAAGTTTGTAGAGTTTCCTAGTGGAAGGAGGTACAATAGGAAAATGACTGCAGATGAGAAAGGAGAGTCTCACAGTGAGCCATAGGGGAGAGAACCTTGTGCACTAGTCTAAATTGTGGAGATACCATATATAGGAGGAGAAGAAGAGGAGATTCATTCTGGTTCAGTAATAGAAGAATCATTAAGTCCTAATTAGAATGATTCTTGTGTCGAATCCACAACCATGTGTGCATCACCACAATCAGAGATAACAGTTAAATAATTTTCAAAAATCATCACAGTTAGCCAGTGAGGACAAAGTAGTAGTAGTCAAACTAGTGGAAGTAGTGCACAGAGTCAGAGTTAAATTCAGAGTCAACCAACATGACCAAGAGGAGGGAAAACACAAAGAAACATGGAAGGGGTAGATAATACTCTTAGACTTAATGATTTCTAGGGAGTGGGATTAGAGGACCTAGAACAACATTTGTTTGTCTACGAAACAAATTGGCCACTCAGAACGTACAAGATGAGGCTATGAATATTGCACAGTTAGCGACAACATTTAGAGTTTGTGTGATAGTATGGTTTATGAAGTTGTAGAGTATCACGCCCACAGGACAAACCAAGACTTTGGAAGAAATAAAGAAAGTGTTGTTGAAGGAGTTCAAAATTCCAAAGTCAGAATCACAGTACATCACAAAACTGAAGGAGATTAAACAAGTATAAAGAGAGTTGGTATGGAATTTTGATCAGAGATTTAAGGTTATGATGGGTAGACTGAATTTCCAAATCCCAGATCAACAACATCAAGAGTGGTTTATTGAAATACTTCTACCACACATTTGCAGGCCATTAATTCAACAAAAGATTGTGTTGCAACCTAAGGCCCTGGAAATTGCAATGAAATTAGAGTCATATATGATTGGATATAGTGGGGGAATGGAGGAAGCTCAGACACAGTTGGTTTCATTGAAAATTCAACTAGATGAGATTACAAAAGGGAAGGAGAAATGAGAACAAGTTTGGTGTAACGAGTGTAGAACTGAAGGCCACCATGAGGACGAATGCCCAACATTCACGCAGTATTTGGAAGCTAGAGAGAAAAATACATTACCAGGGGGGATACTGCGAGATATGTAAAAAATGGGACCTGTTGAGCACTCAACATACCCTAAAATGCCTATGTCAAATTTTACTTTTTGGGTACCACTTGATATTTTTCACTATCTGATTCTACTTTAGTATGAAAAATGTTTCCTTTGCTTATCACTTTTGTTTCTCATTTA
>CBVK0100718644.1:0-15271 GCA_900067695.1 Picea abies
ATTTCCAGTATAAAGCAATGTGGGATCATATTTGTTTATGGACTGACATAAATCGATATTATTACTGTATGATTAAATTTTTTGATCAGTTCTCCTCTTTCCCTGAACCAAACTGGCTTCAAGATTGGTGGAAAAAGTTTGGTTTAAATCCCAGTGCTATTCATCCAGATGTCATTGACACTATCAGGATGTTTTTATTCCCTCACAGAAATTTTCCAAACACTGTGTATAATTTAGAACAAATTTCTGAAAATGACTATAAAATGCTTTTTATCAGAGAAAAAAATCCATGGGTCATCGGGACGTGGTATGTCCTACAACAAGATGAATATCATGATGAAGATGCTGAAATGTACCCTGAAATATACACACAACATTGGGACCCAAACCACTTTCATCGTTTCCATGACTAGTTAGTAGAATAAAGATTCATAATTACTTTCAAGTCTTACTCGTGACAGTCGGTTTCCGTGGGTTGACGTAACCAACTTCCACAGTGTATTTGAAGTCTTATTGGCCAACAGTGGTGCCAATCAATTTTCGTGGGCTGATGTAACAAACCTCCACTATGTAACAAATCATAAAAGGTATCTTGGAAACTTGGAGCACTTCTCCAACTTTTGGCGTGGTTTGACCTGCATTTCCAAGATTCCTCTGTATGTGTCTTATAGAGTGTGACATATAATAGGGAATCTTGCATGACTACCCCGCCATATCTAAAAGTATGATTTACTTTTCTTAGTGGAGAATAAAGTTATGATTTGGTCGGAAGAATCTTGCACGATTTCTACCACCAAATCTCTAAAAGTAGATTGAGTGGAAGACATGTAGGGTCCAAAGTATTATCGAATCTCATCGATGAAATGATTCTCTTCTCCACAAATTTTTATATATGGAGATGAGGAGTTCATTCTCCAGGAGGAGTTTTTCGGAGTCAGTCAGTCTGTAAGTTGTCCGAGTCTTTCTAAAGCTCCCTTTTGTCTGAGATTTTGAGTCATTATGTGTGTATGCAAGTTTTCATAAGTCTGTAAGTGTGAGAGCGAGTAAGAGAATTCTGCTCTGAGCATCCTACTCATATTGTATACCCTGGATTTAGAGTTCAGCTCTCTGTGTTTAATATAAAGACTTCCGCAAGAGTTTATGAAATCTGAATGTTGTCTCCTATTGTGCATCTATTAAATACTCTCATTTCTGTTTGCCTGCTATTGCAATCTGTGTGTCTTGAAAGATTATGGTAGCTGAGGTTCTCTCAAGTGAAAGATAAATATCTAGAGGAAAGTTGTGTCAAGGTTCTCTTACGTCTTGGAGCACTTGTGTAAGTCTCTCTAGGCAGGTGGCCGCTAAGGGAAGTTTATGGTGTTGGTCTATTCGAAGGTTCGCTAAGAGTTTTCTTTAGGAGCATATAAGGTTCAACATGGGTTTCACTAGGATAAATGGATTGGTACTGCAGAGAGTAGCAAGATGTAGAAGGTCAAGTAGCAGAAGAAAGACAGACACACAAGACCGATTCATCTTCAAGCTTCATCCTCCGTCGGAGGAAGCCTCTGAGTTTACAAATGGTATCACAGCCATGAAGCCATTTTCGCGCCTTTAACTTCACTTTCTGGAATAATGTCGAGACAACATTAGCTTGTTTAAATTGTGTTTAAATTGTTAGGGTTTTAATTATGTTTTCATTTTAATTGTGTTCTTATTTTATTTAAATTTTATTTAAATGTTTCTTTAATTGAGTTTAAATTGTTAGGTTTTTAATTTTGATTTCAGGGCCCCTCCAATCACTCTCTCGCTTCAATAGCCTATAGGCGTTGATCAGCCACAGGTTATGTGGCTGAGCTAGTCTATATGCTAACATTATATATTATCACCATCTGCTTGTATACCTTGGTTGTTGAGGACAAGTTGCACGTATAAATCTTTGAGTTGCGTATTCAATACTGGTCTTTATCAAAGGTCTCGATGAGGTAGGCTCTTGGCCTTTTCTTGTTAGCATTTCATTTATATACCATACTTGGGATTAGACTTGATTTCTAGGTGTCATTTCATCTGTTTTGGTTTACCTCATACCATAGAAATATTTTCCTCGTAACAATCGAATAGTACAACAAGATAGTAACACTTACACACTTAACAACAAGTTGATAATGAAACTAGCCTTTCAGTAATCCATTTTTTAAAACGAGAAGGAAACTACGAAAAAAATCACGTGAGCATGGTAAGTAAAGGCTCGAAGCCAATGATGACCATAAACTCAAGAAGAAAGTATATTCCATTATTAAATAGTTAACAAAACTACAACTTTTTTTACCCGACTCTGTAAATTAACGGGACTAAAACCCATTTAAACATACACGGAAAATAGTCGAGCCATGGTTTCAAAAAAGATAACAGAACTCTCATACGCAACCAAACTTTCTTAGTATCTATAAAAACAGAAGCAAAGAACAAGTTACAATCTTATTGTTTAAATAGACAAGGATAAGGTGGATAGACCTATGATAGGTAACCTCCCAACTAATTCAAAAGAGAGACAGCAGTATCAATCCCTCATCCATAGCTAGGGTCCATTATATAAACTGAGTTACCTCTCAAAGGTTGAGTTCCCTAGCCGAGGAGCCATTGCCAACACCTGTCAAGAAGGTTTACAAATAAAGAAATTAGTATAGCACTAGCACCTCGGTAAGGCATTTTAACAGATTTAGAAAGGAAACAAGTAAAAGTAAAGAACACTTACAGGAATTTTGAATGGTTGATTTGGGATAAAACCCTGTTAACTTGGTTGAGTATACCTGCATTGAAGCACAAACCTTACAAAGGGAACCAAAACCTTTACAAAAATAATGGTTGAATTAGGGTATGAGTTTACGAGGAGTAGCTCGAACTCCACAATGAAATTCATGTAGTAGAACAATTTGACCAGACAAAACCAACATTTTCTTCCTGATGGGTACCCTCGTACACATCAAGGGTCCATCATTAGTTGAAGTATCCAAGGGATCTACCTTATCAGAAGAAAAAATACAATAAGTAAAATATAACTAGGGTGTTCAAAGTGCAACCATTACGGAGAATGAACTAAGAAAATCCCAAACCAAAAATCAGGACAAGGTCATAAAAATGACAGTAACTGAGTATTAAACAAAATGAAGAAAATAAGCGAACTGAGTATTAAACAAAATGAAGAAAATAAGTGAAATGTGTGCAAGAACGATTAAACCTTCAACCAGAAGACAATAGGTAAACACCTTAGGCAATCCATAGTAATGGAATCGTGTAACAAAAATTACGATATTGTGTAACAAGGTAATGACATAAAATATAACTGGGTTTGCACCCAAGTTTCCAAACATCTAAGTGAAGCAAGACCAAAAACCCAACAAATGAAGAATGTACCTAGAGTTAATATGCAGCATAGAAACCCTAGAGAAAACTAAAAACGTAGAGAAATGAAGCCCTAGATCCATCTAACTTGAACCAGAAGGAACCCTCATCTTCTCGAAGATTACCAAGCTGTGACTACAATGATCGAAATCTGAGTGGGATGGTGAGGACTTACTCTCCCATCTCTCGTTCCAAGATGATCACACCTGGCACAAAAGAATTTCCAAGGGAGGTTAGGACATGCGTTTAATTAAGAAAAAAGGGTATGTGAAGCTGGACATTAACAATTACCAACCACTCATGTATTAAATTTCAAGTATAATTAAAGCTAACCAAAATAAACATAATTACAATGTTATTATTAGTTAAATCCTTTCACCTAATTCCAAGATTATGATTAATCTACCACCTTAGGCTATAGGAAAGCAGGATCGCAACAAGGGTCCTCTTTAATAACAACGAGGGTTGTCATGGTTAATCCGCCATCTTAGGTTAGCAAGGTTGCGACAAGGGTCCCCTTTAGAATAGCAAACGAGGGTTGTTAATACATAATTTACACCATGGGAATTGTGATATGGTATTATAGCCTTACCACATGAATTATAACACAGAATTCAAGTTGTTCTATAAAGTCCATAACTTAGGAAAAGCAAGTCCATTGAAATTGCACATGCTACTGTGACAACTATTAAAGGTAAAATTTCAAAGTATTTTTGGTAAGCTATGTTTTATTAATGAAATTTATGTTGTTGAAAAATTTTGTTGTATAATTTTTTTTTTACGAATTCTACTACTCATAAAATCATTATTAAGAGAGATATGTATATGGAACAATTACTTAGGATTGTAAAAAAAGATTTGATTGCAAACTCACTGAAGCATTGCATGGTCTAAGGTAGACATGATTCCTTTATAGTAAAAAGTAAAAAATGATTATATATCTCATATACTTATGAGAGTAAAGTAAGAAAATGATCATTACCATGGAATGTTCAAATATTTCACGAGTTGGTGTTTTCAAAGCTGTTACATCAAACCGGCAAAACGTTGTCAATCCCTCATCGCTTTCCGTCGATCCGGAATGTTCATGCCAACAAGGGGATTCAATCATTCATATACCCTATTCAATTTCCGCATTTACATGTGATGGGCCACAAATAGAAAATCGATACCTTACACGATGCATGACTCACAATTCCCGGAACTTGCAATCGTGTACAGATGTATATCATTTCTGAAGCAACAGTGTCAACAAAAGCTGTTGGAAGTCTTATGTGAGGTTGTGTTGGCAGGGGAATCTATGAGATGACTATTACATCAGAAGACAATTACGGTGGTTAGTCAATGAACACCGATTGAGATACATGTGAAATCTTTAGGCATTTTTAAATGAATTTTATATTATATTGTATTTGTTCTAAAAAAATTTAAAATATTTAAGTTCAAAGACGTACATTTATTGATTATGGGTACATTGAATGATCTTTTAACTTTAAATCTTAATTTTATCCTCAGAAATTGAAAATGTTGGCATAATTTTAGTGTCCTCCCAAATCAATAAATATGATTTACTATTCATAACTTTCTTGCATTTATGAATGCATGGGTTAACATGTTTACTTTTTCAAATTTACCTAATCATATTTAAAAATTACTATAAGATCATATGATTGCTACGTTAAGATGATTAACAACAATTAATATATATATATAAGATTTTATTTCCACATTTAGTGGATGAATAACAGGCACTACCTCTGATGGATTACACCTATAATTGTTGGGATGTGAACTGTGATAACGTTTGGCCTGTGTTGTGAACCGTGGCCACGCTTGGATTGAGTTTCGTCTTATAATTGTGGCTGATGATAGTCATACGATCAGCCACAACAATCATTTTTGTGGCCATTCATGGTTTTATATGTTTTTATATATTTATTTTGAATTATATAGGTTTCGGAGTAACTGCAACATTATGATTCACCGGACTGGTTATTGAGATTCCTGAAACAATTGTCTGCCATAGTAGAAAACAGTTGTTTACTTCGCACACCAGCTGCCCCTTATCAAAGAAATAATTATTGTTCTCCGGATTCGAGTTAAAACCATTTGGGATCCTACCAAATTTCACTAGAATTATTTTTTATTAACATGGTTTTCATTAATGATACCATGTAAATCATGAGAATCTAGATCTGTAGTTGTTAATTTGAGTTTTGTGCCAGTATGCTTCAGTTTATTAACTCTCGTCGTCTCAACATCTTGCAGACGTCCGTACTCTTTAATTTAAATAATAATAAAAGCCAGTGCGTAATAAAAAAATTGTTTTCAAACAAATATGTTTGCCCTTTGAAAATATCTGGTTATGAGCGTGAGGGCAGTAATTAGTTCATGGTGAACATCATTATAGCACGGTACCGTTAAATAAATAGTTTTAATACATTCTCGAATAAACTTAATTTCTTAATTTAGATAATTATATTATTATAATTGTTTAAGTCCTTTCAAGCTGGATCTAAATATAATGAGTTTATGCAACAATATTTCTTATGAATAAATTAAATAATTTTAACCTAGTAAAATTAGGTTATATGTATTTACTAGTTGTAAGTATAGGTATATACTACTACTTAGTTAATGAGGCGGGAATGGAATTTTGAAAACCTACAACACCTTCAGATGGCTTCTAATGGCGTCGGGGGCTTTTCATTGGCCATATTTACAGTGTTTTCGTTTGCTATGATGGTTGGTCCTTCAATATTTAGTGTTTGTTTTTATTTGATGGTTTCTTGGTCAGCTGACGATTTAATTTTCTGCTTTTAAGATGGGGAAACATGACGGAGCTATAAACTATGGAATGGTCTAACCCAATCAGATGCCCTATGTTATGAAACGCCACCGTCTAAATGTCCACGGCAGAGCTATCACCTGTGATGGCCATGTTCACCGTCCAAACCTTGCTCTGTCGAACTGAAATCACCCATCCTAACACAGCCACAATAAACGCACAGCCACAATAAACTGTTTATGCTAAAATTAGGTTTAGTAAATTAAATAATATAGTAGATTTTATTTACAAACCCTTTATGCTAAAATTGGGTTTAATAAATTAAATATGCCTTTCTGCGTTCTGCCACAATTGTGGCTGTGCTAGTTTAAAATGAATCATATATTATATCGTACCCTATCTATTAGGGCGTCCGAAAATTTAGACACCGCGCACTACTAAACTGGATTCGTGTAGCGGACGATTACTTACAAACAATGTCTATCACACGGACTGCAGAAGCCAAAAAAAAAAGGATCACAGTCAAATTATGTACAGAATTGTCATACGCCTGTCTGCCACGATGATGGTCAGATCCACTTGAGTTTTTGTCATATGCATCTCTTCCACGATGATGGTCAGATCCATTTGATTTGTGCCCTCCTGGAATGCTGTAGAAAACACCTATTCGATGGTAATTTGTACTTTTGTCGGTCAACTTTCATATTGTTGGTTTAATTTATACTTTCGACCATCAATTTTCATATAGTTTGCGTCTCACAAACAGTGCATTTAACCAGCCTTGAAATCCATAGAATTCCAAATCCGCGTTTGGATCGAAAAGACGCAGCCGGGTTTTCAACAACACATTACATTAACTCATTCAATCCTAGAGGCTAGACCTATCTGGTTTTCTGAGAAGAATATGCATCACGTAGCTGTGATATCATAACGGAAAAACGTTGTCAACCTATAATCGCTTTCCATCGACGCCGAAAGTTCATGCCAACGAGGGGATTCAATCATTCATACACCCTATTTAATTCCAACATGTGCATGTGATGGGCCACCAACAGACGAGCGTTAGCTTCCACGATGCATGGCTCACAATTCGAGGAACTTGGAATTGTGTACAGATGTATATAATTTCCGGAGCAACAGAGCCTCCCATGAAACTGGACAAGAAGTATGATTGTAGGATGAAAGCTAGAAAAACTCATTAATCGCTCTTGAAAGTCGTTATCTGAGGTTGTGCTTTCCTTTGAAATTTATACATGGTTGGTGGTAGGTGTTGTCCGAAAGGAATATATGAGAAGACTGTTACATCACAAGACAATCACCGTGGTTAGTTGAATGAACAACCAATGAGATATATGTGAAACCTTTAGGGGTTTTAAAATGAATCTTTATATTTATATCGTATGGTACATCGGGATGGTAACCAAAAAAAACTATATTCTATTGTAAAAAGAAAAGTCATATGTTAATATTATATTGATCTCTACGACATGGTTTGGTTTAAATTATGTGCTCTTAGTTGGTGTTTTCCTTTACTTGTCATATAATAATGATTAATTTTAAATCTCATCTATATGATATTTTATTGGTCAAAAACTTTGAAGTTTTATTGCTGCTTTCACTTTCCCCAATGTTATTGTAATAAATATTTCTACTATCTAGTCAACTCCTTGTTTCCTAATCTCCGTAAACAATACTTTCATTATTATATTTTACAGATATATGCTACCTAATAACCCTTGTTATAACCAGTATAACAATGCATAAATTATACAATAGGTGGAATTAGATATCGGGAAATTGTACGTTGACTCGTTACACATTTCAACTCGCGAGGGCGTGGCTCCGCGTATTGTCGGTTATAAAAGACTGCAATTGGTTAAAGCTCATCATCTTATACTATCTCCTTGAGATGGATTGGATTTCTTCTCTATTAATACCATGCTCAACTTTATTAATGGTGATCAATAGTCAATGCTATGCCAAATAAAAAAATAAGCACAATAAAATTTTCATATTCATAATTGTATTCAAAATACAATAATATTGAATTCTATTAAGGAGATCCATTTTAACTCAAACACTTGTTTATAGATTTAAATTTTGTTTTCACTTTAAAATATTTCATTCTTTTAAGTTATCACAAAATTGTTTATTTTCATTTACTTTATATACATATAATATAAAATTGATAAAATGGTTATTTTTTGTTATTTAAATTGTATTTCTAAATGCATAAATGGATTCAGCTAACTGAAAACTAAAAAAGTGACCGAAAAATAACCAACAAGTAGAACGTTTAGACTATTGCTAAAGTTTATATTGAAGTATATACTTAACATGGACAATGCAATATTTTATTTATAATTAATATTGAAATGTTTATTTGTTTATTAATATTTTTCTAAATGTTAGTTATCAAATTCATAATAAGAATTAAAAGGAATCACATCTTCTTCTTATATGAAAGTAAAAAGTACCTATCACATAATAAGATTTTTTTTTTAAATAAAATAATTCAATATCAACTTTATATATATAAAGATATGATATTGAAATATCTTAGTTAATTCGACATAGAAATATTTCTTTTGTTATTAATAATGTTTTTAAATGCTACATGTCAATTCCATATTAAGAAGAGAAGGAATTACATATTTCAAGTACTTATAGATGAAACAAGATTTTTTTTCTTCCATTAATTTATGTCTTTCTATAAAAGACTATTTTATTTAATGTGGAGATTGAAATCTTTTATTTTTTGGGACATTGAAATATTTTTTTTGTTATTTATATTTTTTTTAAATGTCACTTTTCAACTCAAAGGAATTACACTTCTCCCTCATACTTCCATAGAAAATGTCGGAATTGTAGATAAAGTGGAACTATAGCATTGAGTAAAGGATAAAATGGAGGGTCCAAAGATTATTATGGGATTCAAAACAGTTGTAAAATAACTAACCTTTGTAAGTAGAAACTCCTCATTGAGACTATGGACACTCCTATTATTTTATATGGATGTGAAGTATGAGGATGCAATATCTCTAGAAAATGATGGAGAAAGAGAGAGTAGATAAAAAATGATTTTATAACTTATCATGTAAAACTTAATGACAATACTCCCTAACATGTCCTACTAATACAAGAGAGTATTTCCTCCACTAGGACCATGGCTATGACCAGGTACCTAATGTATAAAACCAAGTTAAAAAACATGGTAGACAAGAAACTTCCTAAAATTGATTCAAACTCTAGCCAAAACCACCGCTGGCTTGACTAGGGGTGGCATAAAGATGGCACTAAATCATTGTGGAACAAAGGAAGAGATGATTATGCACAATAATTCTAATATAAAAAATATTATTATGTTTAAATTTAATGAGGAATTGTTGTGCAATAAAGAGTTAGAGGGTAAAAGAAAATTAAGCTATTATGTGGAGGTGATGAATCGTAATTAAGAAGATCAAAAGTATCTCTATATTCTTACTAGTGTAAAGAATGAAATTAACATTGCTATAATAAGAACAAAATTTCAAAGCCACATAGTGAAATGGGTGTTAGGAAATGCCCGAAATGCCCTAGAATGAAAAAATATGTCATCTTTGTAAGACTAAGAGGGATGAATATGATAAAACCTTCTATTATATTGTATATGGCATATACCCATATCAAATCTCACTTTGAAAATATTTGTCACACTATTAGCCTTCATAACCTTCTATCTTCACAAAAATATGGTGACCTTAGAACACTTTTCTTTTTTTTTAGCACAAAAATAAAATTCTAAAGGAATCCAAGTAATCCCCTACTTTGTTAAGGTCTGATAAACCAAATATGGTCTTGGTGGAAATTAATCATCATTATCATCATCGTCATCATCATCATGTTATTATCTTATTCATCTTAATAAAAGATGATAGAAGTTTAAAATTATTTTTCTTTTTTTAATTTTAATGGTTGAACAATTTGAGTAAGTTTATGATGAATAGTATAAGTGTTTTATTTAGAAGAAATATGAAAAGATAGAATATATACACTTTTATAAACTCATCAATTAAATCAACTAAACAAGATAGTTTCATACATTGATTTGATTTTATGTTATACCATTGCTAAAAAATTAGATTATTAATAATGTTATGTTCATAGATTTATATAATATGTAGAATTTTTGGGGAGTAATTAGTCTATATCATTATGCACAAGGTTAATTCTAGGAACATTAATTCATGCATTCGATGATTCAATCCTTTGAAAATAAGTAGAAGGAATATATTTGAGTTTTTTAGAATGGATAAAAGGGAAGAGAAGGAAGTGTTTTTCATAAGGTTGTTAATTATTTTCTAGAATGTATATTTTTTTAGTTTAATATGGAATATACATGAAATGTCACTTCTTTTCCCTATGTCTTCCTTTAAAAAGTGTTTAGATATTTGTTGATGTAATTTACTTCTAATAATTATATGCCATTGCATTTTTGCTTGTTCAATATTATTTTTCTCAACAATGTTTGAACTGTTATTACTATATCTTATTTTCATTGGTCTATTCATTCATATTCATACATCTTCATTGTCATTTGTGCATATTGGAAATAATGTAGTTTTCATTTGTTAATACATAATTTACACCACTAGAATTGTAATATGGAATTATAGCCTTACCACATGAATTGTAACACATAATTGAAGTTGTTCCATAAAGTCCATAACATAGGACAAGCTAGTCTAGTAAAATTGCACATGGAACTGTCACAACTATTAAAGGTAAAATTTCAAAGGATTTCTATAAGTGATGTTTTACTAATGAAATTTATGTGGTAGAAAACTATTCTTGTATAAAAAAAATTACATGGGTAGGTGACAATAGTGATAGAGATAAGGGATGTAGATTGCTGGATCCTACTACCCACAAAATCATCAGTAGCTGAGATATGTACATGGAACTATCACTTAGGATCATAAAGGGAGATTTGCTTGCAAACTCACAGAATCATTATATGGCCTAAGGTAGCTATCATTCCTTCATGGTAGAAAGTGATTATATGTTCTAGTAGTAAAGTAGAAAATGTTTATATGTCTCAGGTACCTTATGCAAGTATAGTAAGAAAGATGATCTTTGCCATGGAATGTTCAAATATTTCACATGTAGTTGGTGTTTTCAAAACTAGGTAAAGAACATTGAAATTGGTGCACAAATATCACCTACATTGGTTGCAATGATTTAGTGTGTAGTTATGTTGATTCATGGCATTTGGAGAAGAGGAGATCTAACTCAAGTTATGTCTAACATGAATGCAAGGATATATTAAGTAAGTTTGGACAAGTGCAAGATAGGTTTTTGTGGTGGTCAAAGAGTTGTGTATTTGACTAACCGCCCAACCTATCAAAGTTGGACAAGACATCATTTTGCAATACAGGTTATGGAGGTAGACTGGTTCATACTAGAGCAAACTATGCAGACATGTTAACACAACGGATATAACTGGAGAAATTGTGGTGCAGTTTGGCTTCTCTTGACTTGAAAAAAAGATAATGATTAATTATTTGGGCAAAGTATGAGGGAAAATGTTGCCAAGGTAAAGACACACACCTTACAATTAAATTCATTTGAATTGAAGTTTCTTAAGGGTTTGGCTTTCCTTATTCATTCCTAGAAATTCTTATCTTTCTTGTTTTCTCCATGATATTTGTAATTGATTTCTCCATTATGTACTGAGAAATAAATGATATCATTTCCCCGATTTATGCTAGTCTCGTTTGCTCCATGAGGTTTATAATTCATTTCTTTATTATAGACTGACCAATAAATTATATCATTGCCCCCACTATTATGCTTGCTTTATGAGATTTGTAATTCATTTCTCTGTACTGACCAATAAATGATATATTGCCCCATTTCTATTTGTTTCTACTGTGTGATATATTTAAAATTTTCTCTATTCGTTAATCTCATTCTTTGCAGGCCGGTCCCAACATGTCTGCTACACGCATTACAGAAAGAAAATAAATCGCATCACATCGTCTCTCCCACGATGATGGTCAGGTCCACTTGATTTGCCCGCTTTAGGTGCTGTAGAAAACACCTATGTATCGTAATTTGTCAACGTTCATATTGTCGAGTTAATTTCTGCTGTGTCCCATCAATTTCCATATCGTTTGATCCACACGCACTGTTCATTTAGCCAATTTTTAAATCCATAGAATTCCAAATCCGCATTTCGATCTAAAAAAGTCAGACGGGTTTTCACCAACATATTAGATTAACTCATCAAATCCTAGACCTGAAGAATATTCGTGACGTAGAGCGGCAAAACGTTGTCAATCCATCATCGCTTTGCGTCGATCCGGAATGTTCATGTCAGCGAGGGGATTCAATCATTCATATACCCTATTCCATTTCGGCATTTGCATCTGATAGCCCACAAATAGAAAACCGATACCTTACACGATGCATGACCCACAATTCCCGGAACTTGCAATCGTGTACACATGCATATCATTTCCGAAGCAACAGAGTCTCCCATGAAACTGGACAGGAAGGCTGATTGTAGGATGAAAACAAGAAAAGCTCATTAGTCGCTGTTGGAAGTCTAATCTGAGGTTGTGTTGCCAAGGAAATCTAGGAGATGACTATTACACAAGAAGACAATCAGGGTGGTTAGTCAATGAACACCGACCGATTGAGATAGATGTGAAATCTTTAGGCGTTTTTAAATGAATCATTAGGTGTTTTTAAATGAAATCATTAGGGTTTTTTTAAGATGTGAAATCTTTAGGCGTTTTTAAATGAAAAATTGTATTGTATTTGTTCCAAAAAAAAAATTAAAGTACTTAAAAATTAATCATATATTATATCGTATCTTGTCGGAAAATTTAGACACCGCGCACTACTAAACTGCAATCATCTATCATGTAGCGGACGATTACTTACAAACAATGTCTATCACACGGATTACAGAAGCGAAGAAAAAAGTCACATTGCAAATCACATCCCACGATGATGGCCAGATCCACTTGATTTGTGCCCTCCTTGAATGCTGTAGAAAACACCTATTCGATGGTGAGTTGTACTTTTGTCGGCCAACTTTCATATTGTTGGGTTAATTTATACTTTGGACAATCAATTTTCATATAGTTTGTGTCTCACACACAGTGCATTTAACCAGCCTTGAAATCCATAGAATTCCAAATCCGCGTTTGGATCGAAAAGACGCAGCCCGGTTTTCAACAACATATTACATTAACTCATTCATTCCTAGAGGCTAGACCTATCTGGTTTTCTGATGAGAAGACTATGCATCACGTAGCTGTGATATCATAACGGAAAAACGTTGTCAACCTGTAATCGCTTTCCATCGACGCCGAAAGTTCATCCCAGCGAGGGAATTCAATCATTCATACACAGTATTTAATTCCAACATGTGGATGTGATGGCCCCCAAGAGACAACCGTTAGCTTCCACGATGCATGGCTCAGAATTCGAGGAACTTGCAATTGTGTACAGATGTATATCATTTCCGGAGCAACAGAGCCTCCCATGAAACTCGACATGAAGGCTGATTGTAGGATGAAAGCTAGAAAACCTCATTAATCTCTGTTGAAAGTCGTTATCTGAGGTTGCGCTGTCCTTTGAAATTTATACATGGTTGGTGGTAGGTCTTGCCAGAAAGGAGTCTATGAGAAGACTATTACCTCACAAGACAATCACCGCGGTTAGTCGAATGAATAACCAATGAGATAGATGGAAAACCTTTAGGGGTTTTCAAATGAATCTTTATATTTATATCGTATGGTACAAAAGGAAGATCACCAAAAAACATATATTGTATTGTTAAAAAAAAAGTCATATGCTAATATTATATTGATCTCTACGACATGGTTTACATTATGTCTAACAGTCAGTTTTCACCTTCGCTTTTCATTACACGTAATTAGACGTTATTATAACAAGTGTAGCAATGCATACTCTTGGTAAATGAAGTTTTAAAATGGGTTGAATTATTATAATAATAATAATAATTTATTTTTAAGATCACTGTCAAGTTAAATAGTTGTATGAGATTCTTTTGTTTGTGGGATAAGGGATCTCTCTCCGTCTAGCGATTTGACTGGTAAAGTCTACCAAGGTATATATACTTATTTTTAAGCTTAGTGTATGAGACCCCCTTGTTTGTGGGACAAGAAACCCCCTCCGCTCAGTGATTTGATTAATAAAATCTACAAAAATATACCATACTCTACCTAATATATATCGGAAAATATACCATACTCTACCTAATATACTCCTTACACATTTCAACTCGGGAAGGCGTGGCTCCGCATATTGTCGGTTATAAAAGATTGCAATTGGTTAAAGCTCAACAACTTATACTAAATCCTCGTGGGTGATAAAAAAACTACAATTGGTTAAAGCTCATCATCTTATACTATATCGTTGAGATGGATTTCTTCTCTATTGATACCATGCTCCAAGTGTACTCATGGTGATCAATAGTCAATACAATGCCAAAAAAAAAAAACACAATTAAGTTTTTATATTGATAATTGTAGTCATATGTATTCAATATTCATAATTATAGTCATTTGTATTCAAAATTCAATAATAATGAATTGTATTAAGGAGATCCATTTTAACATAAATTTAAATTTTGTTTTCACTTTAAAGTACTTCATTATTTTACCTTACCACACAATTGTTTATTTTCATTTACTTTAGTTAAACATAAAGTTTATAATTTTTATTTACTTTATTTACATATAAAGTTTATATCGAAGTATTTACTTCACAGTAATATTTTATTTTTAATTAATATTGAAATATTTATTTTGTTTATGAATATTTTTCTAAATGTTACTTATCAAATTCATACTAAGCATTATAAAAATTACATCTTCTACTTATATGAAAGTAAAAAGTACCTATTTATATAATAAAAAAATAAATTAATAAAATATTTTAATATCAACTTTATATATATAGACAAGATATTAAAATATTTTAATTAACTCAACATCTAAATATTTATTTATGAATTGCATTAAAATATTTCTTTTGTAACTCAAGGATGATTTTAAGGATGGAAATTTATTTTAAAATGTAGAAACC